>BQNB010027009.1:2262-58023 GCA_026074375.1 Tanacetum coccineum
GATCATTATGAAGTAACGATGCCAATTAAAAGTTGTAGCAAGTAGCAACATGTACAGTTTTCTTATTAGGAGACTCATAATCACTTTGACTCCAATGATACTTGAACACCCTATCATTATGATTCTTGGGGCAACTTTTAGTGCATGATTGTCATCGCTATATCAAATGCCTTCTTGTTCATGCAACGCAACATGAATAACAACATGTAATATGATACGAGTAGAAAGCTTTGCCTCATTTATGTTCAATGAAGTCATCCATTTGATTTGCTTATCATGTCATGACATAATTCTAACCAATCTGCATGATGATTTATATTATAAAATTGTGTGGAATTCTTTAATAGAGCTATTGTAATTCTTATATACACTAGATAAATATTGTTACATAACAAGCATGATTGTCCGCACGTTACTGCGGGGGGCTATTTTTTTAAAAAAGAAAATTTAATTTTGTGTGGGCTTATTTTTTCGGTCTCAGGTTTAATAGTTTGTTTTTTTTATATGGGCTTATGTGTTGGGCCTCAAGGCGCGGATATTTTTTGATCTGAGGAAATCAGTATTTTTTTAAAATTATTTTTTCTATGTTGTGGCGAACAATTTTTTTTTTTATATTATTTTGTTTGCTTTTATTTTTTTAGTCTTATATTTAATAGTTTGTTTTTTTTATATAGGCTTATGTGTTGGGCTTTGTAGCGGATATTTTTTTATCCGAATAAATCAATTAAATTTTGTTTTTTATTTGTGCCGAGTAATTTTTTTTTCATATTGCGTATTAGAAAAAAAAACCAAATGGAAGCCCAGTGGGCCGGGTACTGTTCATCGTAAGCGCTATAGCAGTGTTATACGACGTCGGTTTACTTCTAAAATGTGTAGATGTATAATAACATATGAGATCAAGAAAAGATCATATTGTATGTTAAATTTACATCATATATTTGAAGTTTAAAAAAAAACTTGTGTTATATTATATATACTCGAGTCGAAGTCAAGCATGATATTAAAGTTGGTCAAGCTATCAAGCCAAGCACAAGCCTACCTTATAATTTTCGAGTGAAGCTCAAGCCTTATCAAGTTCGAGCTCAACTTCACTCGATTACAACTCTAGTTATATACGATAAAAGCAATTATATCTTTTACCTTTAGCTGCTGTCGGTTATAGGTTCCATGCCGATCTATCATATGTCTATATTTAAGGTTCCTATGAAAGTCCTTCATCGTATGGAGTCGATTCGGTGTCATTTCTGTAATGGAATTGAGTTAAATAGTAAAAAGGCGATTTGGGTTAAGTGGAATATGGTGTTGGCTGCTAAAGATAGAGGTGGTCTTGGTGTGTCGAGTTTGTACGCGTTGAATAGGGCTCTTATGTTTAAATGGGTTTGGCGTTTTTCATCTCAAAAAGATTCATTATGGGCTAGGGTTATTAAAGCTATCCATGGTATAGATGGAAAAATTGGTGGTGATGCGAATTTCGGGTATAAATCTATTTGGAGTACTTTAATTCAGGAAATGGAGTCCTTGAAGAAGAAAGATATAGACTTGTTCAGCTATATGCAGAAGAAGTTGGGTAATGGAGTTGACACGTCTTTTTGGAACGATGCTTGGCGTGGGGAAATGAAGCTGAAACATAAATTTCCGAGGATATACGCGTTAGAATTGAATAAGACGATTAGTGTGGCTGACAAACTTGCTCAGGATAACTTGTCTAATACTTTACGTAGATGCCCTAGAGGTGGGATTGAAGATTTTCGCAGATGGGTGACTTGCTTTCGTATATGAGTGATGTGGTTATTGGTACTACGCCTGATAGATGGTTTTGGTCTATAAATGGGTCGGGGGATTTCTCGGTTTCGTCAGTTAGGAAGGTTATTGATGATAGATGTCTTCCGGAGATGCCTAACCAAACTCGATGGATTAAAGCGGTTCCTATCAAGATTAATGTTCTTGCTTGGAAGGTGAGTTTAGATTGTTTACCGACTCGCCTTAATATTTCTCGTAGAGGAATCGATATCCCGTCTATTTTGTGTCCCATATGTGATAGTGTGGTTGAATCGTCGAGTCATTTGTTCTTTGGATGTTCCCTTGCTAAAGATATTTTGCGAAGAATTTGCCGGTGGTGGAATGTGGAGTTTTCGGATATTAACTCGTACGCTGAGTGGTCTTCTTGGATTGGTAATATTAGGTATGGACTAGTAGCTCTAAGTTTGTTGCAAGGATGTGTGTTTTGGAGAGTGGGTGGCTCATTTGGTCCATTTCGTAAACAAATGTGTTTTTGGTTTGGATTCTCCTCGAAGGCGACTATTTCGATGTGTAATCTGAATTCGTTTTATTGGGAGTGCTTTAGATATTTAAAGCGTCTTTAGATGGTTTCGATTTGGTATTAAAACAAACATCTATTCTTATGTATTTCGTAATCTGTCATAGCTCTTTGCTAGTTTTCTAATAAAACGTCGTTAAAAAAATTGTGGCTGTAAGAACTAGAAGAACAAACAATAGTTTCATTTTATTGTTTTTCTTCATTTTTTTTCATATATAAAAGATAATTTGTATAAATGATGTGAATATATATACGGAAAAAATTATTGTGATGTATTTTTATATGAAGATCTTGAAGATTTTTACAATATATGATCTTGATTAGTTAATTATGTATTTGATGCATGTAAATCAATCTTATTTTCACATTTACTTAGAGCACTAGGTGTGGTCTCTTGCCGTGGCTCAAGCCGTGAGGAAAAAGTGGTGCCACATTATTACTTTTTCCCATAACACCAAAACACCCCATAAAACTAAAAACACCCTCCTTAGTTAACACCATAATTTTTGGTGTTATAAAGACCTCACTTTTTCCAATTTATTTATTTATTTATATAAAAAAAACTATAAACTTAAATAACCCGCACATATTTTTTTCTCATTTATTTAAATAAAATATGACATTTAAATAAAATAAGACCAATATTGTTGTTAAACTAGCAATAACTAAATGTAAAAACATCACATGTATAAGGACTAAATGTGTCGAGAAAGGAAAAAACTCTCACCTTCTTCCTCCTTCCTCGTGAGGTACCTGCAACAAGAAAAAAGAAAAACGTCATTCACAAATACACAGATGAAAACACAAACACAAACTCAAACTCAAAAAAAAAGTATAAAACACGAAAACGCGAGACGCGGTACTCAGCGTCATTCCGCTTTTTACTGTCACGTTTTTTCGCCCACCATCTCGGCTGGTGTGGTCTGGGGCGAGACCGCGAAAACGCCACCCCATCCGGTGTGTTTTTCGCGCCGTGGGTGGCGTTTTCGCCGATGGCTCAGCCACCAGCCACCGTCCTTGTGATCTTAAGATACTAAACAAATTGCTTTTATAATCTTCGCTATTAATTATTTGTAGCAAAACAGTTAGAATGATTTTTTATGAAACTCATTAGATATAAACTTTACACTTGCAAAACACAAACATTATACTTAAAAATGAGTAAAGTTCAATAACTAATATACCATCAAAACAGTAATAACATACATCATTAACTTAATTGTTTGAATATTTTTTAGTACTTAAACTTGTATCATTTTTTGTTTTTAATCATAGACTTAAAGCCCGTTTGGTAGAAGGGTTTTTTTGGGTTTGTTGCTAGAAGATGTCTTCAATCAATTGTTTGACATGTATGTTGCTTTCCAAAATTCTAATCCGGCCAACATTGGTGGGTTTCCAAAACTTTGACCAATTATGTCGATCTTTAAGAAAACAGGTTAGACTGCTAAGTTGAGGTGATATGAAAATGACCTCATCAATTGATTTGGTTGTCCTTTGGTTTAGACTCATAGTCAAAATATGAGGGTTTTATAAAAGTGGGTAGGAGGGCCAAGTTTTCTCAAATGTGTGGGACCATTGTTTTTCTTTATATGCATTTATGTAACATTTTCTTTTCAAAAATAATATTTTCAATTATAATTTTATTACAAAATCTATTAAACAAATAATTTTTTTCTCTCCTCATTTAATTCACATTACATAATGAAGTGAATTAAATATGAAGAATCAGTATAAATAGTTGCAAAAGTGTTCAAAAAACAAAGTGATGAATTAATAAATAAGGTGGTGATTGGTGAAACACGAACGTGTAAATAATAAACTAAAGAATGAACAAATAATAGCGAATTGATAGCCATAAATACGACACCATTATACCTTTGGATATCCTATATCCTATGCATACGGTCTGCAAACACATCAACAACACAACCCACATAAAAGTTATCTTTAAGGTATTCCGTATAATGTGCAAATTAAAGTAAATCATATATGCAAACTAACAACAGCAAACCAATAATATTTGAAGAACATCCTTGGTCGCGGCGACTGATTGAGAGTTATGCATGCATAATACGATTGATTATCTCCTTGATCGTTGGAATGTTGAACTCAAATCAAAACTTTCTTATTGAAGTTTACATTGTATAATAGCTGAGACGACCATAAATCGATATTAACAGTTTTATCAAGACGACCTATATAATAAAACACAAATTTAAAAACAAAATACCGAGTAGGAAACGTTGGAACTTATGGGTTTTTATTAACAATTATATATTGTATGTATCACACATAGACAAATTAACGAAAACAATATGAGTACAAACATGTTCAATTGTTATATCTTGAATTAACTAATTTTAATGTATGTCTTTTTAATTTAAATGTCATTTAAATTTTGTCTTTAAATTTCTTGCAATTTAAATTTATGCAATTTACTTGTTATCTTTAAATTCTTGTCACTTAAGTTAAATTGTCTTTTAAATACTTGTTTTTAAGCTTTTTATAAGTTGTTAATTCATTAAGAACTTATACAAAAGCTTCTTTAATTTTCTGTCAAAAAACTTAAAAAATTCCAAAAATCTAAAATAATAATAAAAAAGAGGGTCAAAAGCAAGCAGCATGGTGAATAGTAGATGGCCATGGTTTTAGAGCTTATGGTAAGCATTAGGATCTGTTTTTTAAGCTTGTGAGAGCTTAAATCTTGCCAAAAAGCCAAGGACTCTTTGTAAGTTTTCTTTTTAATTTTTGCTTATTTTCACTATTCAAGTGCTTATGTTGTGCTTATTTACTGCTTACCTTGCTTATTCTAGTTGTTTTTATGATTATTTGTCTTACTTAGCTTGTTGGTTAATTGTGCAAAATCTGTCTTTTTAGCCTTTGAAACTGCTTATTTCTAAACTGCTTATTTGTCTACTTATTAGTTGTTATTATTTGCTTATTTTTGCTCAACTTTGCATGCTTTTATAGACTCAAATGCATACCTGATTAGTGTGATATACGAATGACAATAATTTTTCAAGATGCTTTTATAGACTCGGATAGGGAAAATCAGAATAATGTATTCAGAGAAAGGATTGTAAATTCTCAATCAAGAAAAACACTTTACCTAAAATAAGTGTAGCATTCATATATTAAAATCAAATCATTGTAAATTGATAACCATTATTTCACTGATTAGCATTCTATTTATATATAATTCAATTAAAATTATAGCAATGGAAGCAAATCAAATCGGACCCCAACCAATACAACCCTATTAAACTAATTATAACCCCCTAAAAAATGCGAACAAAATAAAATATACCAATTGATTGCTGCTAAAAGTGAAACCCCAAAAACTATAACATGGAAAGATTGAGGGCAAAAAATCAAACAATCAAACTAAAAATCGAACTATTTAAAAAACGTACTTTTTTGGTAGAAGCTACTGATTATCATCAATTGGTTTGAAGCGTTTGATTTTAAGGCTGATTGTTATTTCATGATTTATTTATGATAACTGATATAAGTTATTTTAGGGCTGATTGTTTGAATAATTTTTGTGAGAGAATATACCAAGTGAAAACTTCGAGTCATCCATTGTTCAAATGACTTTGGTCATACTGCTAGTTAAAATAGCAATTTTGCCTTAAAAGGATGGTATAAAGAGAATTTAAAAGTACGTGTAATAAAGGTTTAAAGATATTTTTAGAAAAAATTAATTAAGGGCTAAAAAAAACTTTTTTTTTATAAGAGAGTATAGATAGATATAGATATAATACCAAGTGAAAACTTCGAGTCATCCATTGTTCAAATGACTTTGGTCATACTGCTAGTTAAAATAGCAATTTTGCTATCAATATATCATTTGCCACTCATTTTTAGTCGCTCTTATTTACTACTAACGACAAAATGAAAGTACTTTTTCCATTAAACATTGCTAGAAGTGTCTTATAGATATTTGATCATTATGAAGTAACGATGCCAATTAAAAGTTGTAGCAAGTAGCAACATGTACAGTTTTCTTATTAGGAGACTCATAATCACTTTGACTCCAATGATATACTCGAGTCGAAGTCAAGCATGATATTAAAGTTGGTCAAGCTATCAAGCCAAGAACAAGCCTACCTTATAATTTTCGAGCGGAGCTCAAGCCTTATCAAGTTCGAGCTCAACTTCACTCGATTACAACTCTAGTTATATACGATAAAAGCAATTATATCTTTTACCTTTAGCTCCTGTTGCAAATGTGGCTGTAAGAACTAGAAGAACAAACAATAGTTTCATTTTATTGTCTTTCTTCATTTTTTTTCATATATAAAAGATAATTTGTATAAATGATGTGAATATATACGGAAAAAATTATTGTGATGTATTTTTATATGAAGATCTTGAAGATTTTTACAATATATGATCTTGATTAGTTAATTATGTATTTGATGCATGTAAATCAATCTTATTTTTACATTTACTTAGAGCACTAGGTGTGGTCTTTTGCCGTGGTTCAAGCCGTGGGAAAAAAGTAGTGTTACATCATCACTTTTTCCCATAAAACCAAAAACACCCTCCTTAGTTAACACTAAAAAATTTGATGTTATAAAGACCTCACTTTTTTCAATTTTTTTATTTATTTATATAAAAAAACTATAAACTTAAATAACCACACATATTTTTTTCTCATTTATTTAAATAAAATATGACATTTAAATAAAATAGGACCAATATTGTTGTTAAACTAGCAATAACTAAATGTAAAAACATCAAATGTATAGGGACTAAATGTGTCAAGAAAGGAAAAAACTCCCACCTTCTTCCTCCTTCTTCCTCGCTGCAACAAGAAAAAAGAAAAACGTCATTCACAAATACACAGATGAAAACACAAACACAAACTTCAAAAAAAAAGTATAAAACACGAAAACGCGAAAACACGAGACGCGGTACAGCGTCTCGCGTTTTCACGTCACGTTTTCGCCCACCATCTCGGCTGGTGGTGGCGGCGCGAGACGCGAAAACGCCACCCACGGTGTGGTTTTCGCGCCGTGGGTTGGCGTTTTCGCCGATGGCTCAAGCCACCAGCCACCGTACCTTGTGATCTTAAGATACTAAACAAATTACTTTTATAATCTTCGCTATTAATTATTTGTAGCAAAACAGTTAGAATGCTTTTTTTATGAAACTCGTTAGGTATAAACTTTACACTTGCAAAACACATACATTATACTTAAAAATGAGTAAAGTTCAATTACTAATATACCATCAAAACAGTAATAACATACATCATTAACTTAATTGTTTGTTTCTCGAAGAGGTCTTCAATCAATTGTTTGGCATGTATGTTGCTTTCCAAAATTCTAATCCGGCCAACATTGGTGGGTTTCCAAAACTTTGACCAATTAAATTTCTCCTTTCATTTCATGAACGTTTAATGTCTTTTTTTTATTTCACACAAATATATAAACAAATATATAATTTAAATAATAATTAGTTTTCTCTCCTTCATTTCTTTCAAAACCATATCAAATCCAAATCCAAACCCACTCAAAAACCAAACAGACCCTTAGTTTTTCGCAATGAAATTGAACACGTATATGTTGCATCCGGGGTCATACCAAAACCACAAGTTCACAAGTATAATTATATGCGGCTATGCACAGGTATTCGTCTAGTAAAACTAGCAAGCAACTCAAATGAGTAGTTTCCATTAGAAATTAAACAAAACATTCCAATAAGTCTTAAATTAGCATAAACTCACACAAACAATATAATCTAGAGGCTGGAAATTGCGAAATTTCCTACATTGTTTCACCATGAAAGCTTCCTATGAGTTCACTTTTGAAGATACCGAGACCAAAGATGATAACTTATAGCTAGAACTCGCAGACACAACCTGTTTAGAAAAACAAGCCAAAGTTATTTCATAGAATTTGTTTGGAGTTTACTATGATCAAAGCTTTTTAAGGATTGAAGTTGACCAACTATATTGACAAATTTACAGTGGGCAGTTTTGACATATTTGCGCAAGAATGGGTCAATTATAGTCCTTTATTGACTTTAACTGGTCAAACGGGTATGGAAAAGAAACAGCTACAAACCTGGAGAAGCTTGGTTGTGTAATTATGTAAGCATTTCAGTGACTGATTTCAAATCCATCCCTTTGTTAAAACTGCATAATGCAAGAAGTATGTTAGCGGTGATCAAGAATACGAGCATAAATGATAACACGACACAAGTGTACCTCTAATCATGTTTAAACACAGCATACAACTTTACAAGCAGCTAATAACTATGTTAAGTACCAAGGATCCTCCAGACGTCTTGTGTAGCAACAAATTACTGAACCAAGACTTAAAAAATCAAGCATGATAGTGAAAAGGTGAACGGGTCAACTTGGATTGGGTTTGATCACAAGGGCAGTTTAGGAGAAAACGGGTCAAATGGGTCGAAAGTCACCTGAAGTAAAAATTTAATCTCTACAGCCTCCTGAATCGCTCAAGTAAGAAATATAAATAATATTGTATCATATTTGATGCATCAAGTCTTGTTAATGAGCAACAAGTCAGAAAACTGGTTTTGGATTGGCCAGAACGACCCGACCAGTTTCAACTAGCACTAATAATTTATACTATGACCCTGAACCTCTTATGCTCTTATGACATGTTACACGTTGAGACGTTCACTCGACCCACCCATTTTGCCACCTCTAAAATGCAGCGCAAATCATTAAAGATAAAGAATACTTACTAATACAAGGAATCCCCGCTGAGATCGACCTTCTTAGTGATCCAGTCTGGTACCTTGTTCACTAGAACCTCAAGGTGCTCTTCAATCTCTTCTGCTCAAAGAAACAAAAAAGCTTGATTATAAGCGTAATAATAAACATATCTATAAATCAAACTAGACAAAATATGACCGAAATTGTGCATACCCCTTTCCACGATGTCCAAGTTATTCACCAAGATTTTGTAAACAAGTTCGCTTTGTGTAATAAAAGAACATTGTATAGATCGAGATATGTTGTGAATTGTCTTAACAATATCAGTTAAGCAATCAGATGTAGGTTGAAATGGTTTTAATCCACTTTGTGCGATGACATCCTTCTCTGTATCTTCCACCTAACACCAAAATAGTAATTTCATAGGTGCTTTAAGAATGTAAACGAATGTAACATGTACACATGGCACCATGGATTATATCTAGTATCATAATGTCAAACTAGAGATGAAAAAAATGTGCAGGTTAGGCAAGGGTTCAAAACAGATTCAAGCCCGGTTGACCCACCATGTTATCATCCATTCTTATCGTGGTCTTAGGCACCATTGGCCAAACTAGTCCAAGGGTTCAGGAAACCATCCACATGAACCATATCAGTATCTATGTATCATAAAATCAAATATTGACCTCGAGAGTGAGTCACAAAAGCTAAAATCATACCTTTACATAAGGATCGCCTGCAGAAGTGGTTTTTCCCTCCAAAAGTTCACCTTCATCATCATTCAAGAAATTCAAAGACCTCTTTGTGAATGAACTGTTTGTCATTGCTTTCTGGCTAAGCACACTCTTTAGCTTCTTATCTTCAGTAGGCACTGATCTCCTTGGAGTTGACAGGTCAGGGGTTTCAACACTTATCTCCTTAGGTATCACTGGATTTTTTATCGGTGTCTCTGCATTAACAACTTGAAGGGGTTTCTCGTGCTTGACTGGATCCAAATTTGAACTAAACGCAGACTCGTTATCAGTTGTGGTATCAGTTTTGATAGAGGAAGGTAACACTGGAGATGGTAAGAGTTCAGTCTTTGCAGAATCATCAACAGCTTTTGCTGAAAAGCGTTTCTTAAAAGATGGAGGCAAATGGGAAGGGTTAAGTAGCTCAGCTTCAGCGATATTAGGTAGTGTTTCAATTGATGACTCCACACGCACAGCGGGAACAGAAACTGTGATCTCCCTTTGGTTAAATGGCTCTGGAAGTTCAGCCTCAGGTACATCAAAATCCTGTTACAGTTACAACTTGTAAGCATAAATGACTTTGGACGACTTCCATCCCATTCGACCCTTTAAACCCATTCAGCTTATAACTAAGTCCATAGTCACCAAGAACGCAGATCAATCCAGTCCGGAGTCGCAATTCAAGATCAACAACAACAACAACAACGATACCCAATGCCGCCTGAGTCGCAATTCAAGATCTTGGTTCATTAATTATTTATTAAAAAGTTTCTTATTGTGTCAAAATCCAAACGTCCGACTAGATCTAACGATTTTCCATTTGCAAAACACTTATATTTAAAGTTATGTATTGTTGACAATGATATAGTTTAAGTAGTGATTGGGAAAGCTGCCACAATGTTTCAGGAACGCTACAGTACCAAATTGGGTACAATTCGCTTAAGATCGTGATTAGCGGGTGCTTAAGCGTTTCCTGTGACTAGGAGCTAACTTTTAATTGAACCTACTAGAGTTGCTTGAATGTTTAATATACAACCTACGACCCATTCTATTCTAGTTACGTGTAAACCTTGCTGGCAAAACAAATAAGCTAACATGAAGAGCCTATTGGAAAGAATTACCTCTGAATGTTTATTGACCAACTTGAAGAGCCTACTGGAAAACGCATGGGAAAGAGCTATATAATCAGAATGTTCAATATGACCTTCCACGACGTCAAAATTCAATGCAACTTTTATGTCGTGCTCCACGCTCAAAGTCTTATTATTGTGTAATAAGATCTTTTCAGTCTGAACAGCCTCAGGGAGAATGAACTTTATCTGTGCAAGATTTTTATATGAAAACTTCCTGAAAAATAAAAAATAGATGTGATCAGTTTTTCTACACTCATATGCTCCAGTAAAAGCTTATCGATAAAGAACCCCCTTATTTTATATGTATGATATCCTTTTTTTTTCAAAAACCACCTTAAGACGACTTACTACATGAGCAAATTAAAAACATAATTGATGGAAAACAAATTAGAAAGAAAAACATGCTCCGAGTTTTTATTACCTTCCTGTGAGAGTTTCAACTTGACGACATATATTACGAAAAATAGGCAACTGTTTACGCAGATTGAGCAGCCTTAGTGAAGTAGTCATGCGATCAAAAAGCTCTGAAAGAGATTTGTACCTGGTAAAACCAAAGTTTATTCAATTATAAAATATACAGAGTTTAAGTATATTCTCCAGAGCATAATGTACGTACTAAAAGACTCACTTTTCAGGAAGTTCAGCAGATTCCTTGTTGACCCGACTGTTCAAAGTCTCTTTGATCTTTTCTGGCGTCGGAGACACAAAGTGAGCATCAAGACGCTGGCTTTCATGGATCTGCAATTTTTTGACTGGAGTGGAAGACACTGGGCATGATATATCAGCCACGGGTAAATTGCTTTTATGTGACGATTCCATGATGGTTTGTTCTCCCTCGTGTGTTTTTTGATCAACGCTTGCCATGATAAGCAAGCAAATCGACACAAATGGAGATCTGAAAATATATCAGCTACTCAGAAAGATGCATTATATAAAACGAATGAGCTTGTACCAAAAAAAAAAAAAAAACGATATTATCTACATCCCCACAAGGGCCATACGCATAAGTTATATTTTGGTCAAATTTTAACTTCTATGACAAATAATTGCTCGACGAGGCCAGAAAACCAGTTTACCTACGGTTATATTGAAATAGCGTCATAACTAGAATCATAAATAAACAAATAAATCACATGGTACGATTGGTTACTCAAGAATTAAGCAGATCCATAAACAACTACATTTAGCTATCTACCTAAGTACATCCTAAAAAGACGGTTGTTTTTCTATTTAGTACTACAAATCCAAACCTTAGTCTTCTCGGTGAGGATTAGGATACACTTAGCGAAAACCTAAGAAGCTGCTGCATATGAATCATGTCACCATATGATAGGATTTTTAGTAGCTTTTATAAACTACGGGTTGAGCCTTTTTTTAAGATGCTTAATTCATAAAGTATTTGCTAATGAATAAACATCCGAACTTCCAAAAAACTATGGGTTGAGTCTTTTTTCAATATAATTAAAAAATAACACTTTTTATATCATTGCCACAATGTAAGGGGTCTCGTGTTCACTTCTTGCTAGGTGCAAACAATGCCACGCCAACCTCCTTAGAAGGGAGGGCTTTACCCAGTTTGGCGGTGGGTACAAACCTCATGGCTAAAAGGTGGGGTTACCCAAAAATTAAAAAACAAACTTTTTTCTAACTGTAAATGAGTAAAATGTTTAAGCTTATACATGGGCTTATGAGCTTATTTGATTTCGGCTTATATTTCATAAACCCCAATTTACCGGCTTATTTTGAGACTTTTATATGAGTTTATCATATCATGATAAACTTATATAAGCCCACAAGTCTCAAAATAAGCCGGAAAATTGAGGCGTATGAAATGTAAGCCGAAATGAAATAAGCTCATAAGCCCACATATAAGCTTAAACAATTTACTCATTTACAGATTAGAAAAAAGTTTGCTTTTTTATTTTTTGGGTAACCCGACCTTTTAGCCGACTAATCCACATATAAGGTTAAAGAAAACGAATTCCACCACATAAGAATAAACCCAACACAGATCGAACATGAAACATATAATAAAATCAAGAATCAATCCTTAAAAAACAAACCAATCAATTGATGAATGGTTACAAGTAAGTAAGTATATATGATGATGATTAAAATGAAAGATGGATATATTCAAGTACCTGTAATTTAATGTATTGAATTTGATGTGTGAAGAATTTATTTAGGTTTAGTGGATAATAATAAAGTGAAGAAATAAAAAGGGGGAAATGGATTGGCGGGCTTAAAACAAAGATATTTGATTTTTGTATCCTTCAAAAAGGGTTTAGCAACATTTATGTCCTTTGGTTTTATTGTTACTTTGGGTATGCTTGGTGTAAGTGTAATGGCAGACTTGAGGCTGAAGCTTATATTTTTTAAAGGGTTTTTGGCGAATTAATTGAAGTTGAAGCTTATTAATGTAAAATTTCATAAAAATATATCAAATTAAATTAACATATATTTCTAGCTTTTCGTGAAAATTTATTATAGAGTAAACTGCAAAAATCATCCCTGTGGTTTGTACTTTTTGGCACTAATCATCTCTAATCGATACTATTGACATTAATCATCCCCGAGTGATGAAACGTTCAGCAAAAATCATCCTTGTGTGTTTTAAATGACATAATTACCCTCCATATGTTTAAACCACAGGGATGATTTTTGCAATTTACTAAAAAAAACTAATGTTACAATTATTATTATTATTATTTTATAAACATCACTTCATTATTATTATTATTATTATTATTATTATTATAAATCACTTTATTTGTAATTTACTTATTTTATTTTACAAAAAATTATTAGGAAGCCGAGATATCATCTAGGCCGCCACTCTTTGATGTGTGTGTTTATCTGACTGGGGCTTCCGCCTTTGACACAAACCAGGATGACTGATTTTGTTTCCCCTTCACAGTTTTTCGGCTATTGCCGCATCAATCAGCCATCATGGTTTGTGTCAAAGGCGATAAACACACACATCAAGGAGTGGGGGCCTAGATAATATCTCGGCTTCCCAATAATTTTTTATAAATCCCTTAAATTTCTAATAAAGTGATTTATAATAATAATAATAATAATAATAATAAAATAAGTAAATTACAATTAAATATAATAGAATTAAATAAATATAATAATAATATCGCCTTTGACGCAAAAGAGTGAAGGCCCAGATACTATCTCTTCCCCCTCTAATTTGTTGTAAATTCTATTATTATAATGAAGTGATGATTTAATTAAAAAAAAGTAAAAAATAATTATAATTGTGAATATTAGTTTTTTTTGTAAAACTGCAAAAATCATCCCTTGGTTTAAACATATTTTGGCAAAAATCATCCCTGTGTGTTTTAACATAATTACCCTCCATAATTCGTGGTGAGAGATGATTTTTGCCGAACATTTCAGCCCTCAGGGATGTTTATTGCCAATAGTATCGGTTAGGGATGATTAGTGCCAAAAAGTACAAACCACATGGATGATTTTTGCAGTTTACTCTTTATTATATTTTATAAAAGGTATCTAAGTAATTTGACTAACTATATAAGCCCTCATAAGCCTCTTTCTGTGAACTTGGGCTTATGAAAGCTTGTGGCTTATAAAAGCATCCATAAATAGTTATGATAAACAAGACTTATTTTATAAGCTGACTTATTTTAAAAGCTCAAGCCCCGATAAGCATTCATAAGCCTCGTACCAAACATAGCCAAATTAACAAGGTTTGTGAGATCACTCGTTGATCGTCCCGTAGGCTCGCTTCTCCAAGCTCATCTACTTTGCCAAGAACCACTCCCAAACACCCATCTATGATCTATCTGCGACCAAGCAATTTCTATCTGTCTCTAACACGTAATCGAGGGAATCGGAGTAGTTTGTGTAACTATCTATTTTATTTCTTACCTATGTAGCATAGTTTTGAATTTGGTATTTTTAGTGTATCGTGTGATCAGTTATGTGTACTATTTGACCATTTTACCCTACAATTTACACACTTCTGTTCAATCGGGGGAAGGGTAAATAGGTTAAATAATACATACGATACATCAAAAAGATGAAATTCAAAAGTATATTACATCGATCTAGAAAGAAATAAATGACTATAGAAAACTATCAAATGTGACAAGTAAACTACATTTTCGTGCAATTAGCCCTAATGTATTTACTATTTTTTGAGTAAATTGCGAAAAATAGTTACGTGGTTTGGCCAAATTGGAGTGGTAGTTCTTACATCATCAGAATATAAGAAACTTTGGTGTGCAATTATTATTTGTGACATAAACATTCCAAGTTTCATATGTTCTCATGTCTAAGACGATAATTGTACACCAAAGATCTCCATGAAGATCATGTTTGCACTTGCGTAGTTGTACAGGTTGTGCCTACAATTTAGTCATACCATGACGACGATTTCGCAATTTACTCTATCCAAAACTTTGGCAAACGGCAACGATGACAAAGTAAGCTACGCTTCTAAAGTCTGACCACAAATGTGGTCGACGAGCATGCTGAGATTACAATTGAATCTCCACTCGAAAAAGTCGAGCTCCTACCACTAATCTTTTCTACCAACATTTTCACTAAAACAAACTAGCAAAAGAAAGCAGTTTTTGAGTTATCTATCCAATTTAATCAAACGAAATCGGCTTTCTTAATGTATAGAGAATCCATGAATGGTGATTATTTGATTACACATGGATATCATATTTTATCCCAAATATGTTACTAACGACACTTGAATTCACGACCATTTGATTGATGCGCCTATTCACATACCGATAGAACAAAGGCCTTTTCTGTTTTGTTTCATGGTATATGATTAATGAACTTTAGATTTCAATGTATTTAAGTGTGACGTTTATCTTCGTTTAATGGGAAGTTTTAGGAATACCGATATACATTGTCTATCATATGAAACCGCACGCCAGACTATATAAATCTTTCAGCTATTAGAGACCAAATTGGGTTACGGGTATTTTTCTAAAAGTAAAAGACACGACTGGTCAGATTAAATGACATGAGTCGATAGAACGCTAAACTGGGAATGATACCAAAACTTGGACTAAATTCATGTACTTTGAAGTAATATCATCTTCGTTCAGCCTAAAATACAAATACAAATCTATAGACCTTAATCGTATGAAAACTTTGAATGTAACATCTAGCAATAAATGATTTATAGCTTAACTCATACACGTTATCTTTCATAGATGTTGAAATTTGGTTTGACATGAATTGATGATTTTAAGCTCCAACTTTAGCAACTTTTCTCTGCTCAATTTGACCGGTCAACGGACACTGCATTTCTGTCCAACTTATTGGATCCATCGTGGCACCTACAAAGATCACGACACCAACAACAAAAATAGTTACAAGCAATAATAAGGAGGTATACTTTGACCAGATGGGGTCAAAGAAACAATTATCCTAATTCAAAAATGATCGAAAATAGTTTTATAAGAGTGATTATTTGAACATCAAACAATTCAAATGCAGCTTTCTTGTTTTGAGAAGGTTTCATATTAATTTGAGATGTTATTAAAACTGAGTTTATTTCCGTTGGCATGCTTTCAACTAGTAGATGTTATAAGACGTATATTTAGCAACTTGTGACACGTTTAGCCTGTTTAGTTCGACCCATTTCAATCTTAGCTAATGTTTAGATAATTTACACAACCTCAACTGACCCGTTTATAATAACGGGTTGAAATTTCCACCTTTGCTTAATTATGATTTACTAACATCAATATATTCAGTTTCAGATAGAACAAGAGCTGTTACCTGCCATGCTTTCTGCTGATACAACACCCAATTCATTTTGTGCAGTTGAAAGATAATATGCACGTGCATCTCCTAGGGAAATCTTATCAATGAGAGTTTTGTTAAAGGTGACAAACTGACAACATTGGAACAATTAAAGGTTTGATTGCTGACAACATAGAAAATAATCAAAATATAAATATATATTTGCAAAGAATATCGTCAAAAAAGGATACGACTGAAGCTTTAACAATGTCACCAGGGCGGAAGGATGTGTGCATATCTACTTTGTCAATCTCTGTTGCTCTAACATCTTGTTGCCTGTTCAAATACAAAACACATGAAGTTCAGAATTTAAAGATCAATTATGACATCCTGAAGACTACATTTATATCTGATGCAAGGGTGAATGAAATCAATATGTCCGATGACATGTGTCTGCTAGTATGCAATGTGAAGTTAACCATATAGCGTACTGTATGGTTTCAGACTATAACTAATGTAAGCATTCTGTATCATATTGTTAGGACCAATCTTTCCGTGTGCTGTATGGTTTCAGACTATAACTAATGTAAGCATTCTGTATCATATTGTTAGGACCAATCTTTCCGCGTGTGGTATTATGTAAGCTTTTAAAGGAGAATCAAAGAAGTCCTTTCGGTAGACTTTTTTGGGTTGAAAGATTGACAACTTTCTACCAGCATACTGATTCAGAGTAACGTATTACTTTTGCTATTAGATTTGTGTAACTCAAACGCTTTTCGTGATTGTTACGATTTCAAAATGCATTGGTGTCTATTCAAACATGAAGTCAACTCCTATTTCTGATAGTTGGCATTTTTAGTACAAACTTGGGTATATACTACGTATAATTTATTTAACATCTATGTACATTTTCTAACGTGGCCATCTCTAAATCACTCCAAGATAGATTAGAGGTAATGTTAATAAGCTTCTAACTAAAAAAAATCTTAAATACACGTTACCTGATGATGCCAGAGAATTTTTCTCGGACAGATTTTGAACCAACACACATAACATCTGCTGAAGCCATCCTAGCCATCACCTTAGTTACCTAATGTACGCGATTTAAACATCAGTTTACTATCCATAACAGTTATGTGATAATTATATAAGCTATAACTTGTAAATTATAAAACTAGTAACATCATCAAGTGAATCAAGTAGCTCCACAGTTTTATACATAATTACCTTCGGATGCAACTAAGCTTTACTTAAAAAAAAGAAATTGTGTCCATTAAATGGAGATTCGTAAAAGTAACTCAAATTACATACATTTGTGTGAAAAACTGCAGATTGAGTAATTATTCATACATCCGTGGTTGCAAATCAAGATTTGGTGTTTCATTTCTGCAAATGGTTTTTTAGTGAAAATTCAGAGAGGAAGATAAAGATTAGGATTTTCTTCATACACGTTTTTATGAGAAATGAAGACGAAGAAGACGATTGCAAAACGACTAAATTGCCCATACAAAAAGGACAGGATTTGCGCATACGGTGGTCTATCAACGGAAAGGTTAATGCAAGTAATTATATGTGCAAGAAGAGATATAAAAGATATCAGCAAATGTACTTACTCGAGCGATCACAACACAGCCTGGCTCAGGAACAGGACCATGGGCTTTGTGTCCGATTACTTCAACTGTTGGCCTCTGACATTCAATAAGAAAAAACAATACATAAATTAATTGATTAACTAGAAGAGAAACAGTCAAAGAAGCCTTTTAATGATGACACAAAGAAACACTAAGCATATTTCAGCGTGAAAAGAAGAATGTATCAGCTAATAAGTAAAATATAAAAAGGTCAACATGCTCAATGTTATGATAAAAAACGCATGTAAACGCCAAGTATCATTAACATGATCATCTTCATTCTAAAAATAGATATATTGCGCTTCATATGACATTACCATCTTAAAAACAAAATTCTAAAATATGAAGCACATTTTTGTAGCCTCTTTTATACTCCAAAACTGTTTTGCGTTTGGATCCCAATGCTAATAAACATAGGTGAGTTCAAACTTCTTATTTCATGTTTTTTCCACAGTTAAATTATTTTATCCTATTTAAACGCAATATCTAAGCAGAGGATCCATCTACTAATAAAATTCATCTCTACCGCCTAACAACGATATCAAGTTTATACTCCCTCCATACTTCAAGGCAAAACTGTGCCCTAACTTCTTTTTTGGTTAACCATGGTTTCCAACCTTTTGGCAGACTAATCCACATGGTACTAAACTACTAATCCACGGGGTTTGAACATACTCAAACCGGGTAAAGCCCTCCCTTTTTTTTCTTTAATCCACATGGTACTAAACTACTAATCCACAGGGCGACTACCCTTTTGGATAGCCCGAAGTCCCCGCAGGTGAACCTCCATGGCCACAAGGGGATTAATTTTCTCCCCGTTGAATTCAAACCCTTGACCTTCGCTTTGGAAGACTGAAATTCTTAACGTTGGGCCACACCTTCCTTTTCAAGATGTTGGTGTGGCCACATCACGTTGTTCTGCACCTAGTTTGAATTGAACTTACGACCTCTCACATTTTAGTGTAGTTGTTACATTACTTCGAAACTTCGAAGTCGAACTTATTACTGTACTTCAAAACTCGAAACCGAAACAAACAATCATAATTCAAGTTCATTTGCACACGCTATTTCTCATTAATTTCACTAAATTTTCTCAAAGTTCATCAAACTTTTCTAACAATCACATCAAGTACAAAATTGTGCCCTAAATGGTTGTTGGCAACCAACATTGTTTGTTTAAAACTCCCATCTTAAACACTATGGGTATATTTGGTAGCAAGCGTTTTGAAGCAACTTGCAACTAGCGGTTAGCGTTTTGCACATAATGCTTGTTTGGAAACAAGCAACTAGCATTCCTACTTTTTCTAAACGCTCTAAATCAAAATGCCACTTCTAGTAGCGTTTGCGAGCGACTAGCGTTTTCAATTAGTAACTATGACTGTACAGCTTTTCGCTACCTACCGCTATCTTCGCCCGACATACCCTATTAAAAGAAGGGTTTAACTTTTACGCCATTTTACACTTCATAACCACACATACATACAACTACGTGAGTACACGCGCTGTTGCGTGAGTGTGTAAATACCTGGTCTGATGATTCCGGTGAGGGAGGGATAACGGAACGGCGGCCGGTGATGGAAGCGTAAACGGCGTTGGTGTCGCGTGACAAGTACGCGCCTTTGCCAGGTTTGATGTCAGTTGAGTTGCCTAGTACTTCACCGGGTGTTACCATCTCGTCTTCTTCTTTTAGCATATTTTGTTAACTGTGTGTGTTTTTTTAGTGTGTGTTTTGGGGTGATGGCCGGCGGGAAGATATCGCTGCGAGTGGTGGTGAGGGTTTTATACGGCGGCGGTTTTTTTTTTATTTTTTGTTATGGGAAAACCTATTTTCCAACGGCTACATGTATAAAACCCTAATAGAGAAAACCACATGTATCGTTTTTCGTCTAAAAACGATACATGTGGTTTTTCTCTGGGCTCGTTTCGGTTCAAGTCAAAAACCGAGAAAAACCACATGTATCGTCTAAACCAAACCCAAATAAACCGATCGAGATAATATCAAAACTGAATGAGTCACTTCGGTTTGGTTTTTGGTTTGATGTTTTCTCTAAAATCGATTCTCGGGTCAAGTCGGTTTTGACCATATGCTCAACCCTAGTATAAAAGTTTGTTTTTATTTGCAAACGTTAATGTATAAGTTCAATAAGCATCATGTGATATATGTGTATGTGTAACTGTTTGCACTATGAGTGTAAACTAAAAGTTGGAGTTACAAAAAGGTTACTCAAGTATACAGGTGAATTTTTTTAAGGGTAAATAAGCCAAATAATAAACCTCTTTGTAAAGGTTCAGTAACCCAAAAAATAAATCTGTATACTTGAGTAACCTCTTTGTAACAGTTTTAAAGGTTCGGTAACCCAAATGATAAATCCGTATACTAGAGTAACCTATTTGTAACGAAAAAAACTTTAGTAACTTATGTGAACATTTGAGCAAACTTTAGTAACATTTTTGTGTATTAACCCGTGATATATGTGTATGTGTAACTGTTTTCACTATGAGTGTAAACTAAAAGTTGAAGTGTGTAAAATAACTCTAGCTAGAAAATGATGATCAATGGAGACATAATGGCAAATTGGCAATATCACTATAAGAGCTCTCGGTGTAGTAACGTCGGCAACGGCGTTGGCCGGCGTTGCCCGGCGTTACTACACCGCTAGGCGGCGTTTCCCAACGGCGTTGGTGTTTTTGGTGATTCCGTGCGTTCGGGGTATGGTTGATTTTTTAAAATAAAAAAAAATCATTTACGCCTCCTAAACGGCGATATACTAGTTTTAATTTTTCCCCTTATTTTTAATAAAAGTTACAAAACACCCCCTAAACGGCTGGGGGGATAGTTTTATTAAAAAAATTACAAAACAGCCTCTAACGGCTATATTTTTTTAAAAAATATTTCATTTTACCCCCCTCACACACAACTCTTTTATAAATACTTTCAATACCTTTTTATTATTTTCTCACAAAAAAAAAACATACATTTACAACAAAAAACACTACAAACTCTTTCACAATGAATCAAAATCGAACCGTTTTTGATATCGATGAGGAAACCGACGCATTCTATTTACAAAAAGTTGTCGAGTATCACGAATGGCTAATACAACAAGAAGCTCAACCACGATTGACCCGTACACGATCTTCCCGTGAACGTGATGATGAGAAAGACGTATACGTGCTGATTATTTTGATGATCAGTGTAAGTATCGTTATTAATATTTTTCGGAGAAGATTTCGTATGTGCCGTAAAACTTTTCCTAAAAATTGTCATGGCATTTCAAAGTTTTTCGGCCGATCCTCTCCGAAACATTTTCAGTTCTTCAAATCTCGACTTGATTGTACGGGTCGAATGAGTATTAGTGCTCTTATGAAGTGCCACGCTGCCAATCGCCAAATGGCATACGGCAAGCATACACCCGACGAGTTTGATGAATTTTGCAAATGTGTGAGCATACTGCCACGAGATGCTCTATTTTCTTTAATTTGTGCATACATAGAAGTGTATTGCCTGAAGTATTAAGAAAAGCCAAACACTTGAAGACGTTGTAAATATTAAACAAAAGATACATGTTCATGGTTTTCCGGGAATGCTTGGAAGTATTGATTGTATGCACTGGGAATGGAAAAATTGTCCAGTGTCATGGCAAGGTCAATACGGTAGGGGTGATAAAAAATACCCTACTATAATGCTTGAAGCTGTAGCTTCGCAAGATCTGTGGATTTGGCATGCGTTTTATGGGATGGCGGGTGCGAATAACGATATTAATGTTTTAGATAATTCTTCGTTATTCGACGACCTATTAGATGACTTAGCCCCTGTGGTTCCGTATGTGGTAAACGAAGTTCAGTATCGTAATGGGTATTACTTGGCTGATGGAATTTACCCGGAGTGGGCAAGTTTCGTCAAATCATTCACGGTTGCAACTGATCCGAAGCATACGTACTTTAAACAGCGTCAAGAAAGTGCACGAAAAGATGTCGAACGTGCTTTCGGTGTTCTCCAAGGACGTTGGGGACTTATTCAACAACCGGCCCGTGCATACGAAGTCAACACATTACGTAGAATCATGTATGCTGGTATCATAATGCATAACATGATTTTAGAAGATCAAAATATGTCGGTTGTTGACTGGAAACATGTGTATTCTAATCCTGCAAGGTCACTGCAAACAGTGTGGATCGATCGATGTCAAACCCAACCAGTCGTAAAGCAAAAGAATTAGACAAAGATACGCATATTAGTCTCCAACAAAACCTTATGAACCATATTTGGCGCGAAGTTGAAGAAGCATCGGAAGAAGATTAGTCGCCGGGGCGTTTTTTTTTTTTTTTAATTTCGGTATTTTTTTTAATGTGTGTTTTTTTTAGTATTGTAATGTGTATTTGAATTTTATGAATGAAATGGTTAGTTTGTTAAAAGAATGAAATAATTGTTTAGGGGGTTTTATGAAATAAAAAGAGGTGAGTGGTGTTATTTGGTGTTATGATTAGGGGAGTGGTGTTGGTGTTGGTGTTATGCTGATGTGGCGCTGACGTGGCAGCAAAAACTTGGTGTTGCCAAGTTATGATACCTGGCTCTCATTGATTCCTGCTAAGAGTGTACGTTATAGGCATGGTCACATCAGTTTTTACCATATATCATTTCTGTAACACAAAAACAATAAATGCCTTCTCAAAAATTTTTATTAATTAACACCAAAATAACTTAGAACATTCTATATCTAAGAAACAATTCACAAAATAACATTTAACCAATCAAAATCTTTTGTCATTTATTTTTCTTCCTTTTTGATTATCATATCTCTATCAAAAGCATCTCCAATGTGCGCCTTAAAAATAAACACTAAGATAATGCAAATTAAAAATATTTGTGACAAATTCTAACACTAAATATTTTTTACTCCAATGTGTGCACTAAAACATAGCACTAAATCATTTTTATCATTACAATAAATATGATAATGCAATAAACAAAAAATATATGTAACGTAATATATATCGACATTGAACTTGTTTTGAAAATATTAAAGAGGTTACATAATTATATTTTATACAAATTTATATTTAGTTTATAATATTATAGCATAGATATGATGAAAATGTTGAGTTTTAAAATGATGAATAGTGTTATAGGGATAGAGATCCTTTAATGTTGAACATGACCAGTTATGTTGTCTCACATAAAAATCAGTATGTCTCATATTTTAAAGGATAAATTACATGTTTCGTCCGTATGGTTTACCCAGATTACATGTTTCGTCCCTGTTTGATTTTAATTACATAGATAATCCCTATTTTACCAAACATGTTTCATTGATAGTCCATATTATGAAAAATAGGGACTATCCGTGTAACACATTTCAAACAAATTTATTACACAGTTGGTTCATATTTTAAAAATATATGGACCAACAATGCAATTAGTCTGAAAATTAAGAACGACTGATGTACTTAAAATTAAATAGGGACTAAAAGTGTTATTTGGTATAAACCATAGGGACGAAACGTGTAATTTATTCTTATTTTTATGTAATGTGTTTTTATTTTAATGAATTTAATTTTAGTTATATTGTGTATTTTTATTTTTATGTAAATGAAAAAAAATGCCCAACGGCACCAGATTTATGGTGCCAACGAATACCTGCCAAAATGTGGTGCCAAAGCGGAACAAGCATGGCATTGCAATCTAGTTTATAAGTCATGTTTACCCAAAAAAAAAATAAAAAAAACAAAAAAAATTACCCATCCCAATCTGTTATTAAATTGAAAAATGTTTGACCATGTCACATTATATTAGTTTACTCTTTAACGTCGTTCTACTTATCATTGTTCTACCCACTTTAGTTCGTACGTTAGGCCACATTGTTTACTAAACTTCTGAATTTTACCGACTTCGACGATTTTCAGATAGACAAGTGAAAAGTTTATTTTTGAAGGCTATAGAAAAATGAAGTCAAAATCTTATAGATTGTATAGCCTAAAAACAAAAATGTAATAGTTAGTCGAGATGCAATTTTTGATGAAAATTCTTCCTGGAATTGGGAAGAGAAAAAAAAGGAAGGAACAAGTTTTCCCACTAACAATATGCAGGATGAAGTACATGTGGAAATTGATGAAAATCAAACATCACATGATGAAGTACCTAACAAAGAACCAGATGAAGAATCTCAAAGTCCACACAAGAAGTTTCGTTCATTGAGCAGAAAATAAATTGCTAAGTTTGTAATTTAGACCCAAGATTGTTTTGAAGAAAAGCAATACGAGAGGAATTATGAAAAACGTGATGGAGGACGAAATTCAGGTTATCGAAAAGAACAACACATGGGAGCTCACAGACAGACCTTCAAACAAAGACGTTATTGGTGTAAAATGGGTCTACAAAGTTAAGTTCAACGCAGATGGTTCCGTTCAAAGAAACAAGGCGAGACTAGTCGCAAAAGGTTACTCACAACAACTGGAAGGATGTTGGACTATGTACGAGACATTTGCTCCCAAATTTTATCGAAATGGATACAGTTTCCGGCAATCATTTCACTTGCAGGCCAAGAAGAAAGTTGGATTACTTTACCAACTTGACATCAAGTCAACTTTTTTGAATGTTGAACTCAAATAAGAAGTTTATGTGAATCAACCTTAAGGATTCAAGGTGGAAGGAAAAGAAGAAAAAGTTTACAAGTTGAAGAAAGCTCTTTACGGGCTCAAGCAAGCACCGCGAGCGTGGTATAGCCAGTTGATGGTTATTTTAAAGAAAAAGGTTTTGATCAAAGCAAGAGCGAGCCAACCTTATATTTTAAAAATCAAGGCACAAGTGATATTTTAATTGTTGCGCTCTATGTCGATGATCTTGCGTTCACAGGAAATAACAAAAATAATGATTGAAGATTTCAAGAATGAGATGATGCAAAAATACGAGATGAGTGATTTAGGACTTTTAAATGATTTTTTCGGAATGGAAATATATCAAGACGAGGGCGGAATATTTATTTGTCAAGAAAAGTACGTCTAAAAGATTTTGAACATTTTTGATATCTCGGAATGCAAACCAAAGGACACTCCTTTGGTTGTCAGTGAGAAGCTCATGAAAGAAGACGGTTCAAGTAAAGCATAAGCTATACTTTACCGAAGTCTCGTGGGGAAATGGTTATACCTCACAACAACAAGGCCCGACATCATGTTTGCCGCAAGTTTACTCTCAAGGTTTATGCACAATCCTAATCAGATACATATGGGAGTCGGTAAAATAATTTTAAGATATTTGCTGGGTACAAAAGATTTTGGAATCAAGTTTGAAAAGAATGCAAATATAAATTTGCATGGTTTTTGTGACAATGATTGGGGAGGATGTACAGATGACATGAAAAGTACAGCTGGATATATTTTTTCACTTGGTTCAGCTGTGTTTAGTTGGTGCTCAAAGAAGAGCAAACAGTTGCACAATCGTAAGCAGAGGCAGAGTTCGTTGCAACAACTCTAGCCACATCACAAGCAATTTGGTTACGAAGAATTTTTGAAGATATTGGAGATGCCTACAACAATTTTCTGCGATAGCATGTCAGCAATAACAATCGCAAACAACCCGGTTCATCATAGCCGCACAAAGCATATCGCTTTGAAACATCATTTTATTAGAGAAGCAATTGAAGACGAAGAGGTTTGCACTCGAATTTTATGGATTTACGAAAATGAGCTGCTAGCAGCAATATCAACAAAAGCACTTCCTCGAGAAAAGTTTTAGGAGAGCTCAGAACGTAAGTTGGGAGTTAGCCAAAACACACTTTAGTGGAGAATGTTGATAATATGGTTACTTATATTTATTTTTTGCCGACACAAAATTTAAAATGAATCATCTTGTAAGGACAATTATCTTTTATGTGAGACTACATGACTAGTTATGGTGAACTAAACTTTAGAGAATCTTTATTCGTGTTTTAATGTGATCAATAGTACAACATTATATTTAGTGTTTTTTTTCCATTTACTATTCATAAAAATAAAATAGTGCATTATTTACTGCTAACATTGAATGACAATTTTTGCAATTTAGCACTATTATAGTGCAAAAAAGTACATTTGGTGATCGCATTGAAGATGCTCTGATGCATGCCACATCCTTTTGTGAAACGCTTCTCACTGTAACACGCGAAGCCCAACGCACCTATAGTTACTATAAGGCTGGACGGTATAACACATAACTCACCGAAGTGAGTTATGAACTCGCGCGCCACCCTTTTGCCGGTCACCCAAACTCACCTTGAGTTTTCAAGTGTTTCGGTGAGTAACTCACCTATGTGAGTTTCAAATTTGTGGGCCCCCCTTTTTTTATCCGTTGCCATATAAAAAACATTTTTTTTAAAAAAATCTTTTTTTACTTATAAATACCCACTACTTCACCCATTTTTATACACAACTCTCCTAATTCATATACACTTCTCACATTCCTCGTTTAATTAAAATGAATTCGTATACGTTTATGGGCCTAGATGTAGAAGAAGTTAATAGCCGTCGCAAGACTTTTATTAAACGGGCGATTGCGTTTATTAAGAGTAGACGACAAGCAAATCGACTAACGAGAAACAACATAACTCGAGATCGTTCTGGTACTCATGAGCGTTTAGTCGCCGCCATTTTTAGCGAGGACCCGATGTACGATGCAATAAAATTTCGGAAGACGTTCTGAATGGCTCGCCCCCTTTTCAACCAGATAGTTACTGATGTAAGTAATCACGATGCGTTCTTTCGTACTAATTGGATTGTACCGGAAGAGAAGCCATTTTCGGGTTGCTAAAGTGAACCTCTGCAATTCGTCTATTGGCATACGGCGTTCGTGCTGATTTTCTAGATGAATATATGCAAATAAGTAAGAGAACTTCACGTACGGCTCTTGATCATTTTTGTCAAGATGTTATGGAAATTTATGGGGCTGAGTTTTTGAGGAAACCCACGGTGACTGATATTGAAAAACTTTATCGGCATCACGAAGAAAAGCACGGGTTTTCGAGGATGTTAGGAAGTCTTGATTGTACGGATTGAGAGTGGTTCGGTTGTCCGTACGGCTTTAAAGCACAATATGTTAGACGTGATCATGGTCCGAATCCGTTCATTTTGCTGGAAGCTGTTGCGTCGCAAGACTTATGGATATGGCATGTTTTCTTTGGTGTTGTTGGGTCGAACAACGACATCAACTTTTATATCAACACCATTTATTTAACGATCTGAAAACCGGACAAGCACCAGAGATTCCTTTTGTGACTAACAGCGTAACTTACCGATATGGATACTATCTTGTTGACGGGATATATCCGGAATTGGCGACACTCGTTAAGACGATTTCAAAACCAGCTGATGATGACCACAAGCGGATTTTGTATAAGCAAAAGCAGAAATCGGCAAGGAAAGATGTCGAACGAGCGTTTGGTGTTCTAAAGAAGAAATGGGCCATACTAGCCGCCAATCCCACACGAGCGTTATCTCCCACATAGTTTCCGAAGGAAGCACATCATCCGGACGACATGGTACGAAACGATGAACAAGTGCAACAAGTTATGAGGTGGATCAGATCATCACAAGCGCATCAAAACCTTCGACACGATTTGATCGAACACTTGTCTCGTAATGTTTAGTTTTAGCTTTATTTGTAATATTTTTTAATATTCGAAGTCTATGTAATGTTTTTAACTTATGAATAAAAGTTTTTAATTTAGTTTACGTTTTATTAATTTCGTACGTTTACGTTTATGTTAATAATTACGTTTTTAGTTTATGAATAAAAGTATTTAAACAAAAAAATGGTGATGAAATGTGAGTTTTAGTTGAAAGATGAGTTGCTATTACGGTTGAAAAGTTAGTTGTAGTGAGTTTCAAAGTTGGAGAGAGAAAGCTGATATAACGCTGACGTGTCAGGTGAGTTTCAAGTTCCTTTACCATCCAACCTAATGGTACTACCATTGGAAAAAAAGGTGGTCGTGTAACGTGGCAAACGCTTCTAGAAAAAAAAAAAAATAGTTACAACCTATTTTTGCAATTAATGAATTCTACCGTTCTAAAATTATTGTCCTTTATTTACTTTTCAAGTCTTCTTTTTCCAACTTTAACCTTAAAAATTTTTGTTTGTATCATATAATACTTAATGAAAAATATATTAATTGATTAGTTTTTAAATGTATTTTCATATTTATGATTTTTATCAAGTATTATATAACACAAACAAAAATATTTAAGGTCAAAGTTTAAAGAAAAAGACTTAAAAAGTCAATATGAGACAATAATTTCGGAACGGAAAGTAATTTCAGATCATTATGATTTGTTGATTACTACGTAGTAAATGTTTATAGTAAATAAAAAAATTGTTTATGTTAGCTGAATGATGGTTTGCTGTACAAAGTTACCGGTTAAAAACTTGAGCTGAAGCACGTTTTTCACGGATGAAAGAATACAAAATGCTTAGGCTGTAGCCTTGTTGGTTTCGAAGACTTACACATGAAAGTATCACAAATTTGTAGGCTGAACTCGAGACTGTGCCAAGAAGAAACTTTATCCGCTTCAACTCACGGGAAAAAATATCTTTGACTAGAGGTGAGTCTCACCAAATCCATCACCTCTCGTTAGTCTTATTAAAAATTGTTTATAATTGATGGAACAAAGAAATCAATTCCATTGTATATACCCCATACAAAAAAAATTAAGCTCGTTTTATAACTAATCAACCAAAAACAAAGATTAAAATATTGTATACGGAGCCAGAAGAAAATTATTAATATCGAATTAGTAGTACAAAACCTTTAGCTCTCATTAACCGCAACATTCATACTTAACAGAACTATGAAACGCAACACGTCCAAGATTACAACTCATGTGGAAAGTCCTGCAAACCCATTAGACAAAAAATGGGTACTGGTTTCTGTATATTCTATATAAGGAAACTCACGTAGCTTTTCCTATGAATACAAAAATGTAGATGGTAAATGCCTGGTCTATAAGCCTCGGGTAAACTTGTATGCTACAGACGAACACCAAAAACGCAGGATCTACATACATATCGACAACTTATTAACCACTTGCTGAGTCATCTTCACTGTCATCACTATCATCACTGCACCAGGTCCAAAACAAAGCAAACAATTAGAATAAAAAAAATACTAAGGTATGTAATTAATTCAAAGTTCATACAACAAAAAGGTGGCAATTTCGACGCATGGACTTATAAACAGGCGGAGTTGGGATGTGTTAACAGGTCAAATAAAGGAGAATCAGCTATAAGGGAATGGGTCAAATGAGTTGAAAAGTTGAAACTAGCCCAAGGTCTATTTCTAATGCATACAACCTCCTAAATTGTGTTACTCAAAGATTCAGATTTGCATTCAAATGATTATGTTTCAGTTGTCGAAATTAACACAGTACTTGTTTTTTTTTTACAAAAATGAACATAAGTTGTCTATGAAACACAGCCAGCAGCATGGTTTTTTACTAGTTCTCAAAAAATGAACTGTAGTTGCGAACATTACACGACATGGATATTATGAGAGAAATAGTCTGGGTCTATATAAAAGGTGATTTCGGACTAATAATAGAGATTAAGTTATGGGCTCGGTAAACAGTGGGCTATCGAGATGGGTTACAGACATGATGGGGAAAAACGTACACGCCTCGGATATGAGTGTACATTACTCATAATCTTTACGGGTTAATTTTTTAGGACACGAAATAATTTGATTTGTATCGGAACAGAAGCATGTGTTGTGATTTAGATCTAAATCCACATTACCTGTACTCAGAAAGCTTTGATATTCTCCTTGCATCTAATCCAGTAATATACTTTTGTGCTGCTTGAACATTTTCTGTCCCTGAAAAATATAACAAAATATATATGAAAAAGATCAGTAGTTAACAAGAAGCTACAGCATATGTTTAAGCATTCTTCTATGTGCATGTGACTTGAGAGTAGAATACAAAATATTCTCAAACTTATATAGAACAAATAGGTCGAAAAGCTGAATGCCTTCTAGAAAAAGTGAAGTCACAAATTTTGATCAAAAGCATAATGGTTTCTTATAATCATCAAAACACATTATGATCAAGCCCCCGCCCAACCCATTCAAACTTGAAACAAAAACAAATCAGTTCCATAGGGACGGAGGGACCCATTCTGACTCATTACACAAACCGACCCTCTTGGTACCTCTCCAAAAACATATGGTATACCTTTTGTTAATTGAAGCGCGTGCAGAGCACATCTTTCAGCTGCAAGTCTCACGGGTGTGCTTCCATCTTTTAGACATTCGGCCAGTGCAGGACCGTATACTGTAACATGGATCATTACTACGGAAGGATTTGCCTGCAATAATACGTTAATGTTAGAATTATTCTTTAAGTAACAAAATATTCTTAGAATAATCAACCAAATACAAAAAAAAAATAAGAAAAATACTTTGGAAGCTGCTTTAAGTGCAAATAATGCCCTCCTCCTGACTTCACTGGAATCATCTTGCATGGCAGATGCAATGGATACAACAGTGCCCTTGTGTGCATTTGTGTTGGAAGGATCCTTTTGAATTTGATGAAGTAGTAGCCTTCCTAATGCTTTAGTTGAAATTTCACGAACAGGGAACTACATAAAGGAAATGTAAGAAAACGCCCATATTATCTTAACCATCTCCATCCATAAATATCACACATTTATAATATATTTTACAGAAAATTTACAAACCTTCTCATCCTTCAAGCTATTTTTTAGGCAGTCAGAAACAGCTGTGAACAAAGGAGATGCTGACATCATTGTAGGAATGTGTCTTAGCATAGATGAAATGGTAAGAACTGCGCCATGCCTAGCAGTCCAACTGGGAGACGAAGCTTCATCCGGAAGTTCCTCAAGTAGTTCAGAAATTTGATCCTCTTCCAAATACTGCAATTAATAAAAAAATGTCAAGGGACAGCTGAATCAATCAACAAACAAAGATATTAAATATAAAATAGTCACAAATATGTGACTTAAACAACATATAGTGCATAAACTGCTCAGTAAACCTTTAGAAACTTAAAAAAACACAAAATTAGTAAATTCGGCACCCTAGTGGTGCCAAATTCGGCACAAATGGGTTGATATCGTACTTGTCAATGGACAGACGATGAACGAAAAGATAGCAAGATTGCAAAAAATAATTGAGACTGTGATCTTCTATTTGTCGAGTACTGGGTGATTGCAGACCTATAGGTTTTTCCAGTGTTCTTAAAGGCGCGCCTTTGCGGCGCCAAGGCGTCGCTAAGGCGTGAGGCGTGGCCTCCACGTTACGAAATGGACCAAGGCGTCGACTCTAGGTGTGGCGTGAGATGAGGCGTGAAAAGGCGCGATAAGGCGTGAGGCTTGACGAGCCTTTTAGATTCAACTCCGATAAAAAAAATATTTTTTTCAAAATGAAGAATATTACATGTAAGGATGGATTCTTAACTTTATTCATATGTACAATGCTTTATGTAAACTCAATATATATGAAATATGGTATAAATATATAAATATTTTCATATTTTGTGCCGCCTTAAGCCACACCTTAAAAACGCAAAGGCTACGCCATAGCCGCTAAGGCGTGAGGCTTGATCATGCCGCCACGCCTCACGCTATTTATAACCTTGGTTTTTTTCCATATACAATGCTGCCACAAGTATAAGGAAAAAAAATAGACAAACATGTTCACGTTACATATGACAGCAAGTTAGCAGCACTATTTATAGTGCCCTGAGGATTCCTTGTGTAATAAACTGAAATATGGGACAGAAATACTTTTTGTTAACCCAGTCCAACTAGCCCATTTAATTCTGACCCCATACATAGCCCGTCGAACCCTCCATTATGCCATGTCAATCCATCAGACACAATCATTTAATAACTGAGACCCAGCACGCATCTAATAAACCTAAGAATAATGATGACTCTGGCAAAATGATACAAACCTCAGATATGATGCCCAAAATTCTTGCCGAAGAGCTTCGTATTTGGTCATCATCATTGTATATCATTTCCTTCAAAAGATCATATACACGGGTCTTAACAGGAGCACTGACACTCTTTCCAGCATGCTTCACCACACCTTTTAAAGCTGCTAATATTGCCTCACGGACCCCACCATCTGATGCCTGTTAATATATATGACTTGTGAACATTAGACCCGCTAAAAACCATACCCAAAATAGATCTTACGACTTAAAATGCAGAGACACAACGAGACATAACCTGCAAATTGGAAAGAAGGTCTCCAACTAGAGGATCAACCCTGGTACTTAGTGCGCTAAGCTTACCAAGTGCTGATGCAGCACTTGAACGAACAGTCCTGCATTGGTGTTCATACAGTAAAATTGACGAGAATGCCTTCATAAATGTTTCAAACAACACTAACAATTTACGAAATGAATGTTACCTTGGTGTTTTTATACTACCTGGTTCTATATAACCTTGGCTCTGATTACCAAAATTGTCACACCCTAGACGGGGCCTGGACGGAATACGTGTACGGAGGCATGACTTTATTGAGATCTCAAGTCAAAGAATAAAGAACTGACCTCTAAGGGTACATTTTGAAAAATAAACACCGTTGCAAAGTTTTAAAATAATACTCCCTCCATCCCATTATTATTGTCCACGTTTCTTTTTTGGGATGTCTCAATTTAATTGTCCACTACTAAAAATAGATAGGGAAGTTTGATCAAGTTTACTATATTATTATTGTTTGAAATTATTATTACAAACTTTAAAGAAGACTTTAATTAATTAGATAAAAGTAAAACTGTCATTATGTCAAAAAGTAAGAAAGAGATAGTTGAGGAAAGTAAGTAAATGAAGGCACTTTTCTTAAAACTGTGTGTTTTGTGTCGTCGTGGACAATAATTTTGGGACGGAGGAAGGAGTTAATATAGTTTTTACATCGATTAAATTTAAAAGATGCAACGTTAAATATGCGGAAGCTTATATAAGATTCATCATCGGTATTTAAAGACATAGATATATCTTCTGGTAAACCAGTTCAGGAAATAGACTGCACATAAGTCAAATCAACAGCATCCTTGCTAAAGAACCTGAGAAAAACATGCTTAAAACGGTCAACATAAAAGTTGAGTGATATTCATATGGTTTAGTTCAACGTTGTTATAGTGGACCCAAGATATCAAAACGTATATGACAGTTATAACAGATACAACTTACATAATAGGTATTTACGTTGACGCTTAGCTCATGACAGCCGAAGCTAATTACTTTTTTTATAGCAATAGTATATTGCTAGGTTGAAACAAGCCCCCGAGGGTAATGACCAAGACTACCTTCTTAAGTTTCGACTATGGTATATATCCGTTATTCGGGAGCCCTTGTGGGTTTGAATAACTAGTGAGCGTACTCACCCGGATAGGGGAAATAGTCCCAATAGATATATTTATAACTCTTACGGCTCTCTCGACCGGGTCCTTTAGTCAACAAAGAAGATTGACGGTGAGTTCATGATAAGTGGGCAAAAAGTAGTGGTCTAACGCTACTTAGGAGACACATAAAACAGGGAAAATCCTCAGCAAAGTACTGTGTCCAGTTTTAAAAGCAGCAATGTTTCTACCTGAGTTATAAAACATTTTGTCAAACGAGTAAAGAGTGGGGTTTGAACAAACCGTATACGTGGTAGTGGATCATAAAGGTAATCAATCAAGTGAAAATGAATTCTCGGTTTCAAAGCAGACAAATATCATATAGTTGTCGTTTAAGTATGATGTACAATGAATAACGCTTAACACAAGAACTGATAATCCGAGCACGAGTAGACACGGTGTATCCCTTTTTAAAACGTACTTTCGAAAGTTATAAGTTTTGACAAGTCTCGACACTTCAAAACATCTTAGAAAATATTTTGTCTTTTAGTGTACTTCGCCTTTTAGTGTATTTCATCTTTTAGTGTATTTTGTCTTTTAGTACATTTCATGTTTTAGTATATTTTGTCTTTTAGTGTATTTCGTCTTTTAGTGTATTTTATCTTTTACTATATTTCGTATTTTAGCACATTTAGTCTTTTAGTATATTTTGTCTTTTAGTGTATTTTGTCTTTTAGTGTATTTCGTCTTTTAGTGTATTTCATCTTTTAGTGCATTTCGTCTTTTAGTGTATTTCATCTTTTAGTGTATTTCGTCTTTTAATGTCTCGACACATCACTGTTGACTCAATAACTAAAAATGTTGACCTAAACTCGGGCAACTTTCGTTTTTCTTACTATTTTATCAGAGTTTTGAGAATAAATATGTATATTTTCGACGCTTTTATAAAGTTTTCGATATTTCGGCCTATGACCTTTCTTAAATATGACTTTTCCATTTTTATCAACCTCCGACTCGTGAAAAAACACCGTTTACAAAAGTACATCTTTTATTGACTTGAAAGAATATCCAATCTATTTTTTACAATACCTCAAATATCGCAACAAATCCGTTCTAAACCTAAACCTTTTCGATATTCAATTTACGCTTACAACAAATCCAACATCTAACAAGAATTCTCGCCATCAAATACTTAAAACTTAGTATACGATAAAATCTTTAAATAAACTATATAGCCGTAATATAGCAATATATATATCACATAGTCACATTGAACTTTTATGCAAAAGTTACAACTAATTTTTATTTTCTTCCATTTATAACAAATATTAAAACTTATGAGACTTGTAGTTTTATAGAAAAATATATAATGATTTTCTACAACGATCGCTTTGGACACCTTGTTCGGAAATGATCATACGAATGCAAAGTAAAACTTATTTATGAAAATAGTAAAGATGGCTTACAAAGAAACACGACGAAAGGTGAATAGAAACTAAGAACAACCCAAAGGTTGTTTTATAAAATACCCGGATGAAATAACAATCAACTCGAACAATATATCTTCAAATGTAAATGATCAAAGATGAAAATGTATGGATTTGTGTTAGGTGGTGGTGTTTTTGTGGTTAATAGAACAAAGGAGAAGAGAATAATCAAAATGCAAGTATGTGTATTGGGATTATTTTGGGGGGGGCGGGGGGAAAATTGAAACAAATGAGTATGAGATGGATTATATACACCAATGATTACTGCACACACTACTAATGTGTGCGGTGTGTACCGAAAAAACAAGACAGAGATGAGCCTCAGAGGACCAAAATGGGGGGATCCTCAATCACAAGCTTGCTAGTTCTAGTCCTTTCCTCTAACATGCAAGCTTGTTAGTGCCTTTGATTTCAAATTTTTGAATCCTAAGAAAATTATAAACCTTTACCATATCTTGCAAGCATTTAACAAAGGTCGTTTGTAGCTGTGGAAGAAAAGGTTTTAGAGCCATTCCACCCTTTGCTATTATAATTGTCAAAGTTGACAGAATAGCACTTTTCACTTGCCATGGGAATCGATCCCCTATAATTCGAATCAGAGGCCTGGAATAATGAAAGTAGAGCACAACATTATACAAATAAATAAATAAATAAAACACAAAAAAATTCTTACAAGTACAAAAACCATTCTAAAAAAGTATTGCAAAAATTGGGGTAATTAACATAGATTAGCTAAATAGAACATGGGACAAATAGGTTGAACTTTAAAATCAGGTTAACTGAAACTAAAAATGTTTATACAGCACAATATCATATTTACTGGAACAGAATGTTTAAATATCTAGATTTCTAATTTAAATTAATAAATTAATTATCAGCAAATTAGGTTTGCTACTTACCCTGTAATAGGGATAACAAACTCCTTCAGTGCTTTTTCGCTTGTTACTTCAATTAATTCTCCAAGACCCTGAGCAGCTTGTTCTCTCACTTCTGGTGACCCACTTATTAGACCCTAGGTTTAAAAAGAAAGAAATGACTCATTATTGGAAAGGTCAACAATATTCAAGCAAGTTTACAACTTCAGGAGATTCAGGAAAACAGATGTACATATGTCATAACGTCAATTCACAAGTTTGATTATTATTGTGTTTTTAGTTGAGGCCTGTTAAGGAAGGGCTTCACATAATTTAAAGTAAATTAAAACACAAAGTAGTTTTGGTTTCTCAAGAAGAAACAAATATGTCATGGTAAAAAAAGTCAAGTTTATGCATTAGTTCTAGCCAAGCTTAGGGGGTGTTTCTTTTTCCCTTATTCCCACTTAATTAGTGGGCCCAACCCTTAATACATCTTAATTGGGGGACTCATTAAAACTAGAGTCTCCCCAATAAGTGGCTAGGTAAGACCCTCATATATTACCACTTAATTTAGTAAACACCCCCTTACTCAGAGATGAAAGAATACCTGGAGATATATGGGAAGCAATGGTTGAAGAGCTTTTGGGAGACAAAGACCGGGAATAACAATTGGCCCACCCTGTACATCCATCAATAAATAACATTTGTGTTACATAGTTATATATGTTTTCGTTTGCTGAACAAAAGTAGAAGAGATGCAAAACCATGGACATATTTAATTACAAAGAAACTAGGAACATCTTTAACCTTTTTCTTTCTACGTTCTTTGTCTCTAGATGTGGAAACAGCATCACGAACTAACTTAATATATGATGGAAGAACTTCTTTGGGGACTGAACTGACAACTCTTGCAAGTGCTTCCCAGGCAGCCTGTTAAATACATGATAAGATACACGAAGAGATGATGGCAGCTAACAATAAGGTAAACAAAACATTACCAATACTGTAGCAGAGTCTGTGTCACTTAGTAAAACAATCAGGGTGGATATCATAGTTGGGGCTTCATCCACAAGATACAGTTTACTGTTTTTGAAGAAATATCCGATTAAATATGCAGAACTGCACCTAGTTGAACCCTGCAAGTAATAACAGCATATGTAAGAAAAAGAAGTTGATGGGTCAGGTCTTCATCTGATCCAAAGATCAAAAAATAAAGTGGTCAATCTAGGTCATGCTAAACTAGTTGGATCACAAGGTGGAATTAAGATCTATTAGCTAGTGGGTCAGAATGTCAGATAAGGATCCAGTTTGTCGATCAAATAGAAAGGAAGATTATTATATTCTCAGCAAACATACCTGGCTATCCCCAACCCCCTTTAGAAGTTCTGATATCATATACTCAATCCCTTCATCATCAATAACCAAAACCACGGTTTCTGCGGCCCTCTTTGCAAGATTCTGGACATCCTGTAATGTGTATAAAGTCACTTTAGTATGGAATCAAATTACGAAGATGACTAGTGCCGACGTAGTACAAGAATATAAAGATAAAAATGTATGTTACAAAATTGTAACTGCATAAAACAGCATACCGCATGATCATCATCTCCCATTGCAGAGAGCAAAGCAGGAAGAACTGTTGAAAGATGGACATTCAAACCAGCACCCGCGACCTCTGCAACAGCTCCCAGAGCATGTGCATTGAATGCACTGGAAAATCATATTTGCAAAATCAATTAGCATCATAAACCAAAGTGTCTAAATACAAAAATTCACGAATTCTAGGGCACATACGAGAGAGGGAGATGAACAAGCTTTGGCAATATATGAGGCAACACAGCTGCGGTCCTGACACTGTCATAATAAGCAGATTTTTTAGTACTGTATTATATAATAAAAGCTTATAGAACTATCTAGAAACTACACATAGGGTCTTCCTTAATACCTCAAAATTTGTTTTAGACCATCAAGGGCTGTATCCGCCATATCATCATCCTCCAAAGCATGGAGAAGCGTTGGAACAATCTCGTCAATTGCTTGCATGCCAGCACTCTAAAGAAACATAAATGATTATTGGATAATATGCATAGTACAAGATCATGTAAGAAAAAGTAGTGACAATATGTTGGGACTACCTTGTACAGAGTACTAAAAGCAACCCCTGCAGATTCACGAACCTCAACCATGCTGTAAGATTAATAAAAATTATCATATCCAATATTAACCACAATCACACAAAGACTATAAATTCTAAAACTAACAAGGTAAATGCTAACAACAGCCCTTAGGGCTGTTTATAACAACAAACGTTTCAAAAATTCGCTAATATTAAGACATAGTGAGAAACTTCCTCCGCATTTTTCGTTAAAATGACCAATAAGAAGAATGAATTGAATTTGTGTATAGGAAATTTTAGGAGATGGTTAGTAATTTTGGATGATTTTGTTTGGAAATTGTGTGTTGTCTTACCAAAATTTTCGGAAACTAGTTGTTAACAACCACCCTAAGGGCTGATGTTAGCAAAACCCAACTAACAAAAAGAGAAGATAAAAAACCGAAACTTACCTATCACAAAGAGCTGTACGAATGGTGGGGATAAGTAAATCCATAAAACTTAATAACTGGCTCCTACCAGCACTAGCCATCACTTCACTTAGGCCAATGCAGACACCCTATCCATAAAGAAACATTATTTAATTAGTGACAATGCTATTCAAACACTACATATCTAACATAACTAAGGTACGGGTAAACGAATATAATACTTGTCGTCTGCTAGAATCAGGATCCGTCAAGCCTTTAGACAAAATAGGAATGACCAAAGGAAGAACTCGCTCCCCGAGTTTCCTAACAAGTTCACCCAATGCTCGTCCAGCAGCCTTGACAAAATAAGCAAGAAATTAGTTTCCAAAATATTTGTATAACATATGAAACAGATTAGAAATGATAATAACCAAATGACAGACCTGTCTCCTTTCAGAGGATGGTGATGCAAGAGACGCGATAAGGGTGTTCATCAAAACAGGCATTATCTCCTTCAATGTTTTAGGAGTATTTACAACTATAGTTTTCCACACATGTAAAGCAGCCTACAAAGATCAAAGGTAAGATTACTATTAGATACCTTAACTGGAGATGCAACACATATATAAAGGTGGCAAAGTTGACCCACTCACTTATGAATGGGTCGATTCAGTTAAGTGTTGTCTCTAACGGAAACGTTTAAAATAAACTTAACAAAACTAAACAGAAAAAGATCAAATAGGTCAGAAGTAGCCAAAAGTGTCATTCAAGTATGAAGTACCTATTATATTCAACAAAAGTACAGAACAAGATCAATGACACATCTTTGTCATCAGTCATCATAACTGCCAAGATATTGGCTATAAGAGTGTAAAAATTCTGAAAAAAAGTTTGAAGAGTCAACTCAACCTATCCAATTTTAACCAGTTAACCAACTTGCTTGCCATGTAATTTTTCCACCTCAACCAATAAGATTAAAATCAATATACCTGGCGAACCGAGAGGCTGTTATCTGTCCGGACCATGTAGAGCGCAGCAAGCACTTCATTACGCTTTTCCCTGCCAAGTACCTCAATGATTGCACGTCCTTGTGCTTCGGTACTGGCACCTTCATCGTCGCTGCCACCCTCAAGGAGTGCTTTCCCAGATGTACCAGCAACCTGAATCAAACATATCGTCAATAAAAGTGCTAACAAAATTGGCAAATACTAGAGTTGGAAATGGATCATTGAATTTAAAATTGATACGTTTGGGATTTATTTTAATCTATAACGGTTAAAGCTGAAAGAAAAGCTATAGAAAATGGTCAAACTGGTCAAAAGTTACCCAAAATAACGGAACTATTTTAATCCTTGTGATCATACTTATTACAGTTCATTTATACAGTATAAATATTAACTTTACACAAAAATTGTTTTGGATCAACCCATCCCGTGTCTCCTAATACCAAAACACACCCGAACAGCCCATACTGCCACCTATAGTACACACGGAGATTGAGAGCATTACCTTAAACAAAAGATCACCCAAAAGCTCGACAGAACTTTGACGGATACGCCAGTTATCATTGAATATACCGTCTTCTACAGCTGGAAGAAGCAGTGGCAAGGACCTGGCATAAAATGAAAGACATTAATAGGCTGTGTGTTTCTTTTCTAATTTATAATGGTAGTTGTTATGGCACAAATAAATGTAAATTCACAAAAAAAAACAGCTATAAAGTGAAATGCCGGTCAATTCATGTAACAAAGCTAAACAGCTTACGAAATAGCATAATGTTCCACCAGTATGTGCCCAGCTCCAAGTGCAGCCTCACGTACAGACTCATTTTCATCCGCAAGACCTAAAATAAAATGCACGTATATTAGTAATATGCCCCAATATACAAAAAGTACATAAGGTAAATGTATTATGAGAAGAATATAAAACAATAACAGCCAGCAAACGGGGAAAAAAGATGGTGCTAATAACAAGTTGTTTCCATAGATGATACTTACCATCTAAGATGGATGGTAACACTTGCTGCAAGTAGTTCTGGAATTGCACGCCCAATGATCTTGGCAGATACTACAAGAGAATAACCTTATGAGTTCCCCTATAACATATGTTGATATACCAAATACAAATAACAATAATCATTTTTTTCACAGAAACCAGCTCACCTTAAACAGTGTCAAATAACCATCACGAACAGGTGCCTTTGGATGAGAGCAGTTCCGGATGATGTCAGGAAGAAGGTACTCGAAATATTCTGTTCCAAGAGCAGCCACAACCTAGATAGTGGGATACATGTTCTATAGTTAATGATCCAAATCAGAAAATTCCTAACTAGACTGAAAACTAAAGAATGAAATCTAAATTTTAAGCATGAGATATAATAAAATAAACACTCCTTTAATGTTATTAGGCATAAAGACAAAGAAGAAAATTGGTAGCAACAATATTTAATTAAAAATAATAATTTCTGACCTCACTCAACCCTTGAGCAGCACCAGAACGTTCAACGTTACTACCATCGGACTTAAGAGTGTCTAGTAACCACGGTACAAGATCAGGGAAGTTTTCTTCTCCCATTCCTCTAATCAGAGATCCAACTGCTCTGGCTGCTACAGATCGTACTTCAGGGATTGGATCCACTAATACCTATTATCAGGTATGGCATTATATAACAGTTTAATTAGTATCGAAAAAATAATAGTATGTTGTAACTACTACACAAATAAAAAGTTCATGTTTCTTTACATAAATACCTTCTTGATTTCGGGAAGAAGCAGTCCAATATAAGGAAGCATATCATTAGGGTCAGTGACTAAGGAACACATATTGCCAGCTATTTGTGCAGCCTTCTTTTTCGTTTCGGCACTCCTTTCCCTCAACCCACGATGAACAATGGGTACCAGAAGGGCAAGAGAAGGAGAATCAATCGAATTTATAAAAGTTGTCTGGACAGTATCAATAACAGACAGCATATTCAGAAAGCTACCAAGTTGCATATAATAATAAAAATACGACAATACCAAGTTGCATATAATAATAGAAATACGACAAGACATTACCTGAAGAAGAATATCAAGTGAATATTTTGTATGATCGTTAGGGTCAGTAAGACCCAACAACAGAGTCGGGACAAGGGAAGCAATTTCTGGATTCTTTATCACGCTACCAACCTATTTAACACAAAAAAGTTACTCCCATCCACCCATTAGCATAGAAACACATGAACAGCATAGTTAGAAGGATATAATCGAACCTGCTGTAGTGCCGTCTGCCCTGCCGACTGCACTTTTGGATGGGTATCAGTTAGAACCTGGAATCAATCAGAAATAATTTAGAAATGTGACTATTTTTTACTAATGATTAGTGTTAGCAATTACGACCATCCACTTGTGGTTGTGTTTATACCTAACACGTCAAATAGGAAACAAATGCAAAGAACAGAAATGGGTAAAACAGAAAACAAATTAAGGAAATGGATCAAATAGGTCAAATAGGAAGAAGATGACCAAATTTTAATTTAGATGCACTTTTTACGTAGTTATTCTTGAAATAAATTATTTGACACACTATAAACTTAAATGTGTTCTGGACATTATTATATGTCGGCCGAACACATTGTGACCAGTTTCTACCCGTACCAAAAGATACAGTTTGACCCGCTACTTAAACAGCCCAACCCACTTAAAATGCTTCGTCAACTACTGATGCAAGTTTAAACTGAGCCACCACAAATTTTCTTAATTTTCTAAGTACCTCTGTCAATTTTGGCACAATCCTGGGTAAACATTGAGAAAGTTGCTGTGGAGCACAAAACGCCATAGATCCTAAAAGTTGAACACTGCTCTGCTTTGTCCGCCAAGCTTTATCTTCAAGACCCTGAGAATAAAATGTACATAAAGCATAATGAAATAAAGGTGGAAGATTATAAATCGGTTCACTTAACATTGAGGCAATAGATTACAGTCTTCGAAGCAAAGATTTCAAGAAAATAAGAACCTTTAGAAGTGATGGAAGCACAAGCTTCACCCCCTGTGCAGTAAGTTGAGACATCATAGCACGAGCAGCACCTTCAGCGGCTTCCCGAACAGCAATAACTTGGTCAGAGAATGAAACCAAAAGCAATGGTAATAAGTATATTACATACCTGCGACAAATAAACATAGTATAAGAATAATATTAAAATGTTCTAAACAGACTGACAAATGAACACTTACGGTTCGAATAATTTGCCAAGCTTATCACAAAGGCACTCAAATGCCAGCAAGGATCCTTCGCGACATTTAGCAGAATTCCTAAATATACAGCAATTACACTCGTGAGAACAAAATATAAATAAACAACAGTTTGTAGAGCTAGATATTTGATTAATTTCAAGAACGGACCTATTTGCAAGCCCTTCACGTAGCACAGTCGCGACCCCATACTTTTTCAGACTAGATATTCCAAACCCTTTGATAACACCAGCAAGTCCAAAAGCTGCCCCACGCCGCTCCCCATATTTCTCACTCTTCATCAGCTGATCTAACAGCCTCGTAACAAGTGACATTGCATCTTCCTAATGACCATGTACAAAACAGCAATGAAAAATATAAGTACAACCTTAGTAGGAATCAGAATATGAACTTACAAAACTAGGAATTTCTTACTAACCACAAGAGGTAGAGATTGCAAAATTGAGTGCGTCAGGTAACGTAACGTGGGAGAAACGAGTATTTCTTTGTGTGCATTAAAATAAGTAGAGTCAAAACACTCGACGTCTAAATTATTAAAATCTTATAAAGAATTTGTTTCAAGATATATTTACAAAACTATATTATTTCTGTGAATATCGTATTGGTTCAGTAGATTCATGTATGAGGTTTATGCATTATATATTAACTATGGGCAACTCTCAATATAAATAAATGGGTCGAAACTGCCATCTCTAACCAAAGGTGTTTCTGTTTCGAGCATCACATGTCTCATATTTAATATATTGCACTTCAGAATGATTTAGGAAAGTAAAACGATTTTGATGAATTGATAAGACATACTCGCTTTGATTGCATTAATGGAGAGAGGCAACTTGAGACAGCCCTCTGAACAGCTTCTGATGGAGTGTTAATCACCTCAAGCAACTTCTCTACAACGGTATGGACCTTAGGATCATCCTGTTCCATAATAAAATGTTAAAATGCGAATGTTAAATATTATAACAGGTCATTTTACTTATTTCTCAGAAATAAACAAAAAAATTAGATCAAACCTGGGACAAATGTTTTGCTAGTGCTCCAGTAAAGATGACCACACCCTCACGTACCAAATCGTATTTCTCTTCATCCGATGCCTTAAATAGTTAGATTACAACAATTGTTAGAAAAAAATGTGACGGTACAAATACTGAGTTTAAGTGCTTAATCTGGTATAAGAATTTCAATTTAGACATACACTAGCCTTCTTGTTTAAGTAGTTTTCGAATATCGGAAATAGCAACGAGACATTATCTTTTCCATGTTTGTCGATGATCATGATCCCGGAATTAATCATTCTTCCTCGAACATCAGCATTGCTATCAGCCTGCAGGCAAAATCATCAGAAGAATTTTCAATCAAGATACGCATTCATTACTACTAATCAAAAGGGATTTTAAGATGCACTACAATAAGAACTAATTTTTATTGACCTTTTAACTACCCAACACTATCAACAAGAGTTTCAAGATAAATAGACTGTTTATAGCCTTGATAGGGCTCCTTCCCATCTATCTTGACCGGGAAGAGGGAGAGACTCTTGAAAAAGTCCTGCCCACCCTTCTCTATTCTAGTTTGAGGATCCATATGAGGAGGCTTTCCAGACTCGTAAAAGACTTCTAGGAACATGCATACCCAACAGAGCAAAGTATTTGTAAACTAATAAAAATTATATTTTATGTTCATTACTGCATTTTAGTAAATGATGCCAAGCACTTCCAAAAAACCTTAAACAGAGAGTAGTCACATTTAATATAAGATAAAAAAGCAGGTCAAATAAAACAAAATATAATCATCGCACTTGAATAAAATAAGCATCTAATCCAAAGAGTTATAGAATTTATTAGTTAATCTTCTACACCATGAAGCTAAATGAATATTAAGAGCTAAAAGCAGAGAAAAAATTGTTTGGTTTGGTCACAAATCCATTTCCCTTGATAGAAGATAGTGTTTGGATGTGTTTCTGTTTGTCTAAAAGTGTAATAAACTGATGTTTGGATGTTTATAAATAAATTCTGACCATTCCACAGTAAAAACAGCCAAAACAGACACTTTCTTATGGAAAAAAAGGGAGAGACGACCTTATAAAGGAAAGTAGAAGTCTGTAACCGTTTTACGTAACTTAAATCAGAATAACCAAAAAAAACTTCCAGAAACACGAATATAAACCTCTAGCTTAAATAAGCAAGATACAAAGAGAAACAGGTTACCAGTGCTCGAGATATCAAGAATGTCATAACAACTGGAAGGTCTTTGGTTCTTAGTACATCAGCAGCAGCATGTAAAGCCAACGCGGTCCCTTGCCTGCCTAACCAACCAGAATCAATGCAGTCCACGCCAATACCACTATCACGAATATATAGTGAGAACAAAGTCGCTAAAGATTCCTGAAAATACATCAATTCATAAGACGATGATTCAAAAATGTTTACACAAGCCGAATAAAAACTATTAGCCACCTGTATTGTGTCTGGGTACTCATCTAGCACAGCAGCTAATGCATCAGCAGCAGCCATTCGCACATTATAATTTACATGAGAAAGGGCCTTGAAGAGTCCGGAATAATCAGTCCCAAACTCATGATCATAGCGATCCCACAAATCCTCTGCCAGTTCAGCCACTGACTGTGCATTCAATAAGTATTACATACAGCAAGTGTAAGTAGATTACGTAGTATATAATTAAGCAATGTATAAATGAAAAATGTAGTTTGCTATTTGTGTGATACCTTTTCAGGATCATGCAATGCAATCCAAATGCTGGTAGCAATGTCTACATCCTCAGGAACAGAACGGGTCGATATAGCGGGAATGCATTTTGCAGCATTTAAACATGCCATTCTAACATGTACATCTTTTGCATAGACGCCGGATAAAGCCTGAAAGTAAAATGTCAGAACCAATATAGTTCGCTTGATAAGGACACAAAATTAATATGATACATTGCAAAAGATATAGATTAAAGAAAATGCAACATACAGGTGCCACTTCTTCTGGTTTCAAACCGAGGCACAATTCATTTAAGGCTGGTGCAACAGACCCATGATAGGAAGGAATGGCGCCGATCACATGATACAGAACCTGACAAAAAACACAGAATACGCAAATGTCACGCAAATAAACATATACAGCAATAGCATGTCAATTTTCTGATAAATTAGACACGTAACTGAAAGCATTCGAAGCCTCGGGAGGGGTAATATTGGATCCATATGTAGAAAAAGGATTCGAAGTACGTCATCATGAAGTCGTGTCTTCTTAGGGGATGACAGTATTCTCTCCATTATCTTTTGAAACAGTGCAATAGGCAAAAAAACGTTAGTCTTTCAAGAAACACAAGATATCACACCTAGAGGTGGCAATGAGAGCAGGTGGGGCAGATTAGAAAACATGCCAAACCTGTCGGGTTGGTCTGAAACCCTTTCTGTTCAGCTTTTTAAAAAGAAGATTGATATTTATAACTGATAGTAAAAATTTAAATTATTCCAAAAATAGTCAAATATTAAACTTTTTAGTAGACACAGTTTGAGCGACTTGTTTCACATTTAGATAGCATCATATTTTGCCTGTACCAACCCATACAAATGTAAATAAACAAAAACTGCGACCTCTATATAGTACGAATACAGGGAAGTTCTTATAACAAAATAGTAAAATTTACCGGAAAAATGAAAGTAAAAGAATCCACTGGAAGAGGGCCATATTTGCATGATACTGATAGGCCTTGCATCACTCTTTCAAAAAGACTCAATGATGACCTATCATTATGATCACCCTCACTAAGAGATGAAAGTTGGTCCCATGAAATGTGGGGTTCAGTAGTTGCAATTAGCCTTAAGGCAGTAGCAATGTCCAAGCCCCAACTGGACAACGGAGGTGCGGTACATTTTGATAGCTTCACCATTGTTTCATAAGCTGACTCGTTAACTATCGGCGAATGCAGTAATGGATTCACAAATTTGACCTGACATGATCAGGAGTATTCAAACATAAATACCGATTAATGAGAAAGCATCAAAATAACATATCCACCTAAAAATATATATAGAGGCTGACCAGGGAGGGCAATTCACTATGTGTGAATACGGGATTAGTCATAGCCATCTCTCCTAAAGCTTTCAGCAACAAAGAAAGATTCTTCTGTATTTTCATGACCTTCTCGCGAACACTAGCTTCTTCTTGAAGCTGCAAATCACGTGCCTCCTCCTTTGATGTCTTCTGTTTGTCTAGATAGAACAAAAGAATAGCAAAACGTAAACACATGTGTCATGTTTGTAAGTAAAGCTGGCAAATTGGGTAGATAAAGTGGGTTGGGTACAGGTGACAGGTCAAAACAGGGTCAGTTAGAATGAGCCCTATTCAGTACGGGTAAACATGGGGGGTCCGTTCAGATTGGCCTACACAAACTATTTGTCTGTTTCTATATATGATAATGCCTTAACTATGATTACAAAAACATCATTTTTACAATAAAAAGCCAAATCTTTATATGTAACTGTTTAGGAGCTCATATGCATTAGATGTAGACTTTGGGCTATTTTCAACTTGTTTGGAACATTCTCCTTTTAGCTAACTTTTTTCAGTGACCCTTGACAAACACAAAACCCAAATAAGCCCCATTCATAAGTGAATAAGTCAAAAGTACCACCTGTATTTGTAAGAAAAGAAATAAACTAAAAGACACTTACCAGGCTTTTTTGTTAGTTTCCCTGCACCAACACGCTCTTTACTGACAGTGTCTCGCCTTCCATTGGAATTTGAGTTCCCATTTTCCTGCAATCGATGAGAACACACACGTTTAATGTCATTAAATCGCTCAGGAAGTTGGATCAGAGAAATAAGAAAGAGACATATGAATATCACCATGCTGTCATTGTTATCATAAGCCTTAAAACGGCCTTTCGCCTGTTTCATGTTATTAGAAGCTACAGACTCTGCAATATAAACACCTATCTCAGTGGACAGCATCCCTTCTGGGGTGTTGAAAATCTGTCAATGTAAGATCGAGGTGGAATAGTTGAGTCATAAAAATGCTAAATACCAATAAAATAAAAATGCAGATACTTTTAGATGAAAGAGAAGGAATTTATTATAATACAAAAGAAATTAAACAATAACAAGATGCTATTCCCATGATAAGTGCATATATTATGCCGACCTGGATATCATATTCTGATAGCAAATCGTGTGCAGCTCGATCAGGAGAACTTTTCAGGTTCTGTAGAAAATCAAATATCAGTTGACATAAATGTTACTGTGAACACCAAATGATGACCTCATCTAACGATTGATGAAAAATTTCATTAATACCAACCTTATCAAATTCCACATAGGTTTCTGCTGGTGTTATAGTCATCAATGTTGACAAAGCATGTATGGCAGCTTCTTGTTCCAAACGACTTATACTCGTCAATCCCATAGGTCCGACCAAACTCTATATTAACAAATAGACGTTAAAAATTATCAATTAATATATTGATAGTAATGCGAGACCACAATCCTATGTAAGCTATAATATAGGCACAACACAACGTTTACCACTTGATAAAGTATTCGGTGTACAGCCATTTTAGAATTGATTTTATATAATATATTAATTATAGATAATTGATCTGATGCAGAAAATACTCTATTCGAAAAAAGTTTCCACAACCCATAAAGCTACAATTACCTTACACAAGTTACCGACATCCGCCATTATATGTTCAACGACATCAAAGCCAACAGCTCGTAAACACCTTTGTAATCTCTGGGAAAACAGAACTTAGATGGTTAGCTAATGATACTGTAAAGAAAAAATGTCATTGACGAATGTAGAGTGCGCCAACTTGCACCACTTCAAATTCGCATTAACAGAGATAACTCACCTTCCAAACTGTATCTTTTCTGGCTGTGCCAACTAGACATGGATGATGAGAGCAGAATATAAGGCGTATGCAGGAACTAGGTGCAGCAGCAACGACACCAGATGAAATAACCAACAAAGCCTTCACCAAAACCTCCACAGATGGAAGGTAAGCTACTTGAGCGTCCAATGAACTTTCTGTTTCACTACAAATTACATAGTTCATAATATATGGTCATTTGACCTCCAACAGAATGTGTTCCAAAAATACTGACAATGGAAGTTGTTACTGTCATAGAAATTGTACCTGGACTTTGCTAGAACTTTTTCCCCAACAACTGTGAGGTAATCAGAGTATTCAACTAGGAGAATTTCAAATAGTTTAGGAGAAGCAGACAAAATCCTCTTGGTACAACCATAAGCTGCTTTGCGTACGTCCCAACTCGAATGGCACAGAAATGTAAGGAGAAGCTGCATTGTCAACAGTCAGCATGTGACAAACTCACAATATACAATAGATCAATAATGAGAATGAGATACATGTTACAGCTTTAAAACACATTACCTGCATGAGTGATTTCACATTAAGATTCTCGAAAACTCTGCAAAACAGGTAAGAACTAAGATCATTTAAAGAAAATAATGGGGATTGTGAGCATTGATAAAGATCAATAAATAGTATCAAACATTTGAAGAAACAAAAACCTGTGAGGATGATCCAAAAAGAGCGCCTCGAGTAATTCAATACATGTTTCACAGTCCTCCACTGATAGTTTAGGAGCCTGCATAGCAATCACATTGTAAATGTAAATGCAGAAAGAGTACTTCAAATAAAAAATTCCACACTGTGTGTATGTGTATGTGTACAATTGCATGCAAGTGTGTTAATAGCTTGTGGATTACATATGCAGAACAATGAAAATAAATTAAATGAATAAATAACAATACCATAGCTATAGGGACAACGGAAGGTTCATTCTGAGAAATCAAAGACCAAATCTTTTCCTTTGACACAATTTCATCTTCAGCAGAATATATCACAAAGTTATTATTTCGATCAAACACTTCTAGTCGTCAATGTAAACAAGTAAAAACAAACAATAAAGAGATAAAGGGTACACGTCAAGACACCTGCTTTAATATCAGCAGCTGCAATTTTCACCACACTGAGTAACGCATATATGCCATCCAATCGTTGGGCTGCTTTAGTATAACCAGTTTTTACTAGTTGAACCAAAGGCAGGAGCAGGGAAGACATCTGATGGAAGACATGTCACAAAAGTTTTAGACACACGAAATAAGTTGTAAGGAATACGATAAAAGATAGAAACTTGTGTTAGGTTAGCTTCCTCACAGGTATAACTGCATCGGCATTTTTGCATATGATTCGAAGGCATCTAAGATGACCTCTTCTCAGTGATTCCTTCTCCTTGAGCCCTGAGCCGATAAACGAAAGAAGTTCTGGCCCAATAGCATCTGTAGATCTTGCAACCCAAGAAGCTAGAGCAGTTAAACATGCAAGCTTTACCTCTTCATTTCCTGGAAATCAAAAAAGTTTATCATCTCTCACACATGCATATGTTTGATCAAATCTAAGACATCGTATGTCAACTATAACGGATCAATAGGGGTGGTAAAGTGTGTTGGTAGGTAAGCGGCTCAAAACAAGTAATTCTCTAGTGCATGATGAATGAGTGTCAGGTCAGGTTGGATTAACCCAAAAAACCTTTTCGTCAAACAGATTTGTATATTTTATAACTAAAAAGTATGTCAGATACAATCACAAGATTCAATTATTAAATAGTGTGTCAAATACGACTACAAAATTTTATTATTGGAGTACTAATCCAAAATTAAAACCAATTAAAAGGTTGTATAAGCACTTTAACAAAGCTTTTTTTTTTTTTTGCCCACCCTCAAGAGATAGAGCATAACAAAATCAACCCGTTCAAAAGTAAATGGGACCAAATAGCCACATCGTTGACAGATATATAAATTAAGAAGATCAGACACAAACACGGGCAGGGGGACAAAGCCTATGTCCAAAGGAAAATAAAAACAGTATGAGGACCCACCATCATCCTTGTAAGTGGTCAAAAGAAGGCCACAAACAGGCAGAGACAGGCTAGAAAGATATTTCCCTTCAGGACACTTGGAAATTTCCTTCAGTGAATATATCATACCGACCCTCTGGTACGGAAAGGCTAGTCTTCCTTCAGAACCTCCAATTATAGATTTAATTGCATTGACCATTGACTCAATAGCATCAGGATTGCTAGACTTTTGACTTAAATATCTGACAATATCCAAGGCAGCAACTCTTCTTCCTTCATCGGCATGGCGAGCCTGTAATAATACAACTGGAAGAATCTCGGCACTATACTTACTCAGATCCAGGTTAACATGTCTAAAAAGGACCCCGATTGATTCCAAAACGAGCTCGGGATTCCTCTTTAGCATTTTAACAGATGAAGGTATAACAACATCCTTGAAATCTTCATGCGACAGATGCAAAAACAATGAACGAAAAGCTTCACTCAAGCCTTTTGTTGGTTTATCCTTCGCGTTCAGAACCGCTTGAAGATACAGATCAAGATATACCGGCTGTATGATGCAGTAAAGAGACAAGAAGTAAGAAATTGCACAGAGCCATCCATGTATACTTGACTACATGAATAAATAATGAATCTTTAAACTAAAGCTGGCAACTTTTATGTTTTACCTCCAGCAAGTCGTACAAGTAAAATCAAAACTTTACCTTAAAGGGCCAAACAGGCGACCAAAACTTATACCTAACACACTAACTATTTGTAAAATAGCAAACAATTAAATCAAACAGTGTGATGGTCATCAGATCGGCCAGGACTGTACAAAAATTACTTGTTTTAACCCATTCCCAATCCGCCGCGTCGAGGCTCTAGTTGAGTCCAATATAACAACTTTCCCTAAAATTTAATAAATCATGACCTTATAAGATGAGCCTATTCAAATAAGATGCTTACCTTCCATTGTTCAAACAGCAACGGCTTTGAACTTGAAAAGTCCAACATTACACATAGCATCTCCGGAGAAGTTTTGACAGAGATTCTTGCACTTTTCAATTCCTCCATGTACAAACCGAAAATGTTGGGTGACTGAAATATGAACAAAAAAACAAAGAAAAATAAGAGACGTAAAATTGTGTAAATTGTCGTCTATATTACTTCAAGAAAGTAGTCAACCTCTAAAAACGAATGAATAAAACTTCTTCTACAAGATCTGCGCTCATGAGAAGATGCTTGCAAGCTAACTTGAAGAATAGAGGCTTGTGCTGCTGCAACTCTGCTAAATGCGTTTTTTGATACCGAGATGAATTGACTTTTACATAGAAGCAGACATGACCACGTCATAAGTCTATAGCAGCCAACGTGAGACTGAACTTTCAACTGTTTTTCCATGGTTTGCACAAGAGATGCAGCAAAAGTCTTCATAAATATACCCTCCTTTAACGATTTCACGATCAAATCATCAACAGCTTTCCTTGAACCTCGGTCATCGTAAATATATAATGTCATGAATATTAAATCCACCAGCTGCGATGCAGACTCAGCTGACATTTCTGCATAAATATTGATTATTGTTGAACACGATTAGAATAAGAAAATATAACGTAAATCAATTATCAGGCAAAGAGTTGAGACAAATCAAGCTAATGGACTTCAAAGTGGTTGCATAGTTTAAAGTGTTTCTAGAGCATATCCATATATCAGGGCACAGAACTGATACACAAAGGTAACTTTCATAATACAGAAAGGTATTTTCAAATTTACAGAAAGATAACTTTAATCAAATTTACGCACAATATACATCTGTGATTATTACTCCTGTAGTCAAAGCATGCTATCAATAGCATCAATTGCATCTTTTTTATACAAATAACATACACGTATTACACTTTAGCCTACATTTTTAATAAACAAAATTACTAAAGACTCCAATTAACACGAAAGTATACATCAAAGTTTTAAGCCACAATATCTATATTTCATATTTTATAAACCAACAACTTGATAACGTAACTATTCAACATCACTATGCAAAAACAAAAATCAGTAAGCTAATATCAACATTTCACCAAAAAACCTAAATTCCAGTTCATGCTAAGCAACTAATTTCACATATCATAAACCGATAAGACAATAACTTGGCAGTATAACATCACAAACAAAAAACCGGCAACTCGATAATATATTATTATAAGCTGATAAGTCGATAACGTAGCATTATAACATTTCAACAAAAAACCTAATTCCACTACAAACAAAGCAGCTTCATTCACATCGTACATCAATAAACCGATAAGATAGCATCAAAAACAAAAAATAAGCAGTAACATGATGATTTCAGACTTCACATATTATAAGCCGATAACGTAAACAAACGAAAATCATACATCGTCAACGGATAAGTCGATAACGTAACAATACAACATCACAAAGAAAAATCGGACTAAATTTAACATTTAACAAAAAGCTAGCAGCTCGATAACATTTGAAAAGCCGATAAATCGATAACATAACAATATAACAGCAGATAAGCTCAAATCAACATTTTCAGCAAAAAACTAAACTAACATCACCAATAAGCAACTAAATTCATATCCTATATCATAAACCGATAACTCGATAACGTAAGCGCTAAATCAACAAAAAACCTAAAAATCATCATCTACATAACAAGCAACTACATCCACATCATATACCGTCAACAGGTAAGTCGATAACGTAACAATACAACATCACAGACAATAATCGGACTAATTTTAACATTCAACAAAAAACTAGCAGCTCAATAACATATGATAAGCCGATAAATCGATAACTTAACAATATAACAGCAGAAACGAAAACTAACATTTCAACAATAAATAAGCCGATAACTCGATAAGGTAACAATATAACATCAGAGACAAAAAATTGGACTAAATTTAACATTCAACAAAAAACTAGCAGCTCGATAACATATGATAAGCCGATAAATCGATAACTTAACAATATAACAGCAGAAACGAAGACTAACATTTCAACAATAAACCTAAATCATCATCATCATCATCATCATCATCTACAATAAGCAACTGGATTCACATCCTATATCATAAACCGATAACTCGAGAACGTAACCGCTAAATAAACATTTCAACAAAAAGCCTAAAAATCATCATCTACATAACCAACTACATCTACATCATATATCATAAGCCGCTCAAATCAACATTTTCAGCAAAAAACTAAACTAACATCACCAATAAGCAACTAAATTCATATCCTATATCATAAACCGATAACTCGATAAAGTAAGCGCTAAATCAACAAAAAACCTAAAAATCATCATCTACATAACAAGCAACTACATCCACATCATATACCGTCAACAGGTAAGTCGATAACGTAACAATACAACATCACAGACAATAATCAGACTAATTTTAACATTCAACAAAAAACTAGCAGCTCACTAACATATGACAAGCCGATAAATCGATAACTTAACAATATAACAGCAGAAACGAAAACCAACATTTCAACAATAAATAAGCCGATAACTCGATAAGGTAACAATATAACATCAGAGACAAAAAATTGGACTAAATTTAACATTCAACAAAAAACTAGCAGCTCGATAACATATGATAAGCCGATAAATCGATAACTTAACAATATAACAGCAGAAACGAAGACTAACATTTCAACAATAAACCTAAATCATCATCATCATCATCATCATCTACAATAAGCAACTGGATTCACATCCTATATCATAAACCGATAACTCGAGAACGTAACCGCTAAATAAACATTTCAACAAAAAGCCTAAAAATCATCATCTACATAACCAACTACATCTACATCATATATCATAAGCCGATAACTCGATAACCTAACAATATAAGTATATAACATCACAGAAAAAAATTAGGACTAAATTTAACGTTTAACAAAAAACTAGCAGCTCGAAAACAAATTATAAGGCGATAAATCCATAACATATTATTATAAGCGGATAACTCGATAACGTAACAATATAACATCACAGACAAAAATAGGACTAAATTTAACATTCAACAAAAAAACTAGCGGCTCGATAACATATGATAAGCCTATAAATCGATAACTTGACAATATAACAGCAGAAACGAAAACTAGCATTTCAACAATAAACCTAAATCATCATATTCTACAATAAGCAACTGAATTCACATCCTATATCATAAACCGATAACTCGATAACGTACAAAACCTAAAAATCATCAACTGCATTCTCAATATATATATAAAAATAACACAAAAACGAAGAAAATGAAGATAAAAACAACCTGAATGAAGCAAAACCGAAGGAATTTCGGATCGAAAGATCTGAATCCGTCTTTTGGTAGATGAAGCCGGAACTGAAGATGCGAGTGATATCCATGGCTCCATTGAGCTGAGCCTAACTAACCTAACTGATTATTAAAAGTTAGTTATAACAGAAAAAATGGTGTTTATTGATTGATGGATGATGATATTTGTGTGTGTGTGGGAGTGTTTTGAGTGTGTGTGGATTTATTAGGGTTTTAGGAAAGGCGATTGTGATGAGAGTGAGTAAGCTATGACCAGACGCAATGCTTTTTTTTACAGGGGAAAATTTACTCTATTATATCTCTACTTTTAACTTTTTCATAATTTAAGTAATCTGCAATTTTACACTATAAACAAGTCACTAAACTTATAAATATTTTTTAATTTGTTCATGGTCTTTTTTATTTTTAGAGTAAATTACATAAATCGTCCTCATGATTAACTCTAAATTATGGAAATCGTCTGTTTTTATATTTTTGTCCCTTTTTATGAGTTTGCGTCCCTTTCCATACCTTTTTACGTTTTTATTCGCTTATATCCGTTTTCGTCCGTTTTTATATTTTTTACGTTTCATACATTTTTGTACGTGTTTATCGTTTTCGTCCGTTTTTAATACGTTTTTGTAGTCTTCATACGTTTTTGTCCGTTTTCATCCATTTTCATCCGTTTTTCATACGTTTTGTACCTTTTCATACGTTTTTATCCGTTCTCATCCGTTTTTCATACGTTTTTATTTGTTTTTATCCGTTTTCGTCCATTTTTATACAATTTTGTACGTTTTCATAGATTTTTGTCCATTTTTATCCGTTTTTTATACGTTTTTATCAATTTTTATCTGTTTCTATATCTTTTTATACGTTTTTACTACACAC
>BQNB010027010.1:3145-58022 GCA_026074375.1 Tanacetum coccineum
AATTAAGATGGATCAACATAACATGGAGACCATTCGACAAACATATGAGGGTATTGACTTAACTTTTCTTCCACATTCTTCCGTAAAATAAATACTACCATGAATCATAATCGTCCTAAAACTGTATATACAAGAATAAGGACTTAGCAACCGTGTACTCAAATAATTAACATAATAATATACTAAAATGTGTGTAGAAGTCCTACGACGACCGCACATCATTGTGTCGCCTTGATTTTCGATAGCTTATTTGAGTTTTTTTGTCTTTTTAAAAGCTTATTTCTTAATCCTTTTTGCTTAAAAACATTTCTAATAGCTTATTTGGTCATAAAGTTCTTATTTTTTCTTGTTTTTCTTGTAGCTTATTGAGCTAGGGCTTATTTCGAAGATTACTTGTAGCTTATTTGAGGATTCGGCTTATTTCTAAGTCCTTATTCTTCATCCTTTCTTCGAATAAGCCTTGATAGCTTATTAGCTTATTAGATTTTTTTAAGGTAGATGTAGTGTTTTCAAAATAGCTTGTTTTTCAAAAAAGGTTTTCATCGTATTAGCTTATTTTGTCCTAACTTTTCATGTCTTATTTCTTATTATATTGTTCTACATCTAAGGCCAGAGCTTAAGGGTTTAATGAGCTAGATATAATTTGACTGTTTTCTTTCGTTTATTAAATCGGGTGGTTACTTTTCGTTTTCGGCTCGACATTCGGTTTTACCTTCTTCCCTATTTCATTACTATTATTTTAGAATTAAGTAGCTTATTATGTTTAGTATTGCTTATTTGATTATTATGCTTAGTGAGTAGTTTATTAATGATTGCTAAGTGATTAGTGGATTGGAAATTAAATGTGGATTGTAAAAAGGCTTGTTAATTAATAATTCTCGATTATTTAGATTTGTTGTTTAAATGTTTTGAAGGGCAAAATCCAAAAAACTAGTCAAACGACACATCTAGTAATTAATATTTTTTTAAGAGATTTTTGTCAAAATAAACCAACGTTGTGAGATAAATATCTTTTCTAAGGAAGTTAATTCGTTAAGTAAAACCTTAATTCACACTTGAGGAACTTTTCACGTCACTTAGCAAGCATGATCGTCTTATATCTTTTTTTCGAACATTTTAGCATAATATTCGTAGTTTAATTGATTAGTATAATTTTAGCATCTTTAATTAGTTTATATCTAGCTTAAAATTTTAAAAACAAAAATTAAAAGACAATCAAGCTTTATACTTAAAAACAATAATGTAGATTTCAAATTCATCTCTCGGTGGGACACGACATCCGGAAGATAGACTATTACTTTTCCTAAAGTAATTTTCATATCTATACGGGATACTTTCTATACTATTACTATTTGATATTTAGGATATATTTTATATATACTATATTATCGAATCAATGTCTAAGAATTTTGTATGCGGTTAAATGTTTCATAGAAATGCTTATAACAGTTTCTTGATTCTTTGTTGCTTAAATGTGTTGGTAAAATTCTTGTTGAATACTTGAAATCATAAGGATGAGTTTGAATGTTGTGTATTCTTGATGAAAATGACTGGAAAACAATGCTTGAGTGATAATTGTTGTTTGTGAATGAAGTTTAGATGTTAAAGAATGTCAAAGTTTGTGATTGTGAAATATGAATCCTGCGAAATATTTTTAGGGACGTATTAGCGAAATATGACATGTGCTTATCCTGCAAAATGTGTCATGTGTTTATTGTGTGAAATCTGTTACTTTCTTACTCTGCGAAATATGACAGGGAACTTATTCTACGAAATATGTTAGTTCTAGGAAAAGAAACTATGTCAAATTTTTCTCTTTATTCTGCGAAATGTGACAATGTACTTTATCCTACGAAATGTGACACATCTTTACTAATCCTGTGAAATATGACATATGTCCAGTTTGACCAGTGTTTACCTGTTTGACCATTGACCACATGTTAACTTAGGTTGACCTTGACCACAATGTTGACTTTTAATAGGTTGACATATTTGACCATTGACCTTAGTTGATTTTTCAAAATTTATGTGTTAAACCGGACTTCATTGCTTGAAACATAAACACAAAGACTTCTAAAACAATCACTGCATCAAGAATAGTTAATCTAATCAATGATATATATATCTGTATTGTATATAAACTGTATTTGATAACTCTTAAGCAGAATCATGAATCAAGAACAAGCTCAATAAGCCGCTTGTGATGAAAAATTGATCCCTACCAATGATAGAGTATGAAACATATCAAGTCATCTTGGATATCATTAAGAACTCTCCCTGCTACAACGCCTTTCTCATTACTGTTGATGTTCCCGAAATCTACATGCAGCAATTCTGGTTCACTATCACAAAGGTAAAGAAATCTTCTTTCTATCAGTTTGACCTTGATAACAAGAAGTGTCAAATTGATGTTGAACTATTTTGGAAGATTCTTTGTATTTTCCCTAGAGTTCTAGATTAAGAATTCACTGTACCTCCATCTCATGATTCACTAATCGACTTTCTCATTGAACTGGGTTACAAGGGTCATATGAAACAGCTCTCAGACATGTTTGTTGATCACATGCATCAACCGTGGAGAACCCTTGGAACTATCATCAACAAATAATTATCGGGGAAGACGTCTAACAATGGCAAACTCCGACCGTTAAGAGTTGAAATTTTGTGAGGGTATGTACCACAATTAGAATATTGACTATGATGCGCTGATTTAGGAAGACCTTCAATACCAAATTGACTTAAAGCTGTCAAAATTCAGAAGACGTGAGATCATGCCTTACCTCAGATTCACAAAGATAATCATTCACTACTTCCTTTCACAACACAAATCCATTCCCATGAGATAGGGCTCAGATCTTAACACAATTAAGGATGATGGTGTATTAGGGAGATTAAAGTTTATCAGCATATAAGAGCTTCACCAAGAATATGGAAAGCCCATTCCAGTGACAACGCTGACTGATGAGATCAAGAAATCTGAAGCCTATCAGACTTTTCATGCCATATCCATAGGCTTAGTTCCCCTAAAGAAAAGAAGAGGCAAAGGGGAAATAGGAAAGAAAGCAACAGTTACTCCAAAGAACAAGAGTCCAAAGAAGAAGAGTTCAAAGAAAAAGAGTTCAATCATAGCAGATGACAATATTGTTCTAGATCTAGACCAAGCTTTGCAGTTAGGAGCATCTATCAGCAAAACTGATGCTGAAATCGCTAAAGAACAAAGACGAGTTCACGAAACTCATGAACATATTATTAGTGAAAAGTTGTCAAGTGATGAAGGATCTGATGAAGGTGATGATGAATAAGAAGAAAGGTTAAGAAGAATAAAACCAACTGGAGTCGTCATCAGAGATACTCCAAGAGTAACAAAGAAGAAAGCTCTAGAATCATCTCAGAAGCTTAAGGGCATTGAAATGTTGCCTGATGCTGCACAACTAGAAATTGATACTCAGAAAGCAATCAAGGCCATCAAACGTGAAAGCAAAAGACAACCACAACCTGGAGGCTCAAGTAAAGGAGCTGGTATTACACTATAGGTTTCTGATGAGCCAAAAGGCAAGTCGATAGTCTCAAGTAAAGAAGCTAGTATTACACCAGAGGTTCCCGATGAGATAAAAGACATAACTGAAGTTCTAGCTGAAGATGATGATTGGGGATCTGATAATGATGAAAATATCCTAATTAATGATAAAGACATTAAAGAACCTGAAGTTGATTGGGTTTATACTGATGATGAAGCTAATGATAATGATGACAATGAAGAAGATGATGATGATCAGAGTATCGATATTGCTGAAACTGATGAAGAAAGAACAGAGTCAGATAATGACGATCATGTAATGGTTGATACAAAAAAGATAGTTACTGAGAAAGCTAAAGAAGAGAAGGCTGATGAAGAGCAGAAAGGAGATGAACAAGCTCAAGATGATCAAGCTAAAGATGATCAAGTAGGGGGCTCTTGTCTCTGTAACAAACAAAGAGAAGTCTGATCTGCAACTGTCAACATCCAGCTATTCTCTCTCATCTAATTATGGTAATCGGTTCCTCAATAATTCTTCTAATATTTCTCTTATTGGTACCATTCTAGAAAATACATATGCAGAGATAAATTCTTTGTTAGATGTTCAAATCCAATAAAAAATACCTTCTGTTCTATCAGCACCATTAGTTGATGTTCTAGTGTCAGTGATTCCTCCACAGACAACTCTAATACCAACACTAACAATACCACTTCCAGCACCACCAATCACAAGTGAAGCTCTAACGATCATAACTACAGTACCAGATCTACTTCCAACAGTTATTCAAAGACTGTTAGATCTAGAAAGAAATTTTGAAACTTGGACCAAAGTTGATCATTATGATGCTATTGAAGCACCAGTTCAAGCTAATCTCATCAACGAAGTTGATAACATCAAATAACGTTACTTTTATAGCATCATTTATCCCAAGTAAATTACCCACTTTTATAAATTACCCACTTTTATACAAGCTAAAAGGCGCGCATTTTGGAGCTTAAATGAAGATATTTGAAGATTAGTTATTCTGACTACATACGCCGTATCCAGCAAAGAAGATACGACGTATCTGGGCCTGGACTTCACAAGAAATCGCGTATGTTCAAGATCCAATACGTTGTATCCTGCTGATTACATACGCCGTATCCACCTGGTCAACAGTCAAAGATCATGCATTTAATGTGATTGACAACAGTTAATATGATGGATTTTGAACGTGGTGCGTACTCTAAGGAATCCACCTATACACTGTATTGACCTTACTTAATACGGCGTATCGACTCATTTTTAGAGACTATAAATATAAGACTTAAAAACGAGTTTTTAGTGTGCTTAATCATATTCTCTATACCCTAAACATTAAAGGTCGATTTTCTGAAGAAAAGAAGAACAACCAAGGTCAAGCATTGATACTAATTCTATAGAAGACACCATGCAATTCTTATACTCTAATAATCATTCAATTTTTGGTATCATTCGTTTAACTCAGTTAGTTTACCTTGGTTGTTTGATTATTCTTATATTATTACAATGGTTATGGGCTAATACCCTCGGGTATTAGCCATGTTAATGAAGATTCAATGATTGGGTTTTTTTAAATTGATTGCTTAATTTATCGTTGATTGTTTAATTATGTTTATCGTTTCATACTTGTTTATGTGCTTGAGTATGCGACCCATCATTCAACTGGGTCTAGTGATACTGACCAAGTGATCTAGATACTGGGATGGCTCTCCATATCGCGTCTTATATATCTGGAACAATAGGATCACAAATAATGTCCTTTCTTTACCAATTGCTTAAGGGAATAAGTTATACTAGCCGGTGACCATTTATAGCGTTCTTCTTCTTTTGGTAAAGACATGGACAGTGGACTACCAGTACATAAAATGTCGTTAAGCAATAAGTGGGTAAAGTCTCTATGGGTTAGGGTTTAACAAGATCACCATTGCTTTAGTCCCTAAGATAGATTATAATTAAACTAAAAAGGATGCTTTATGCGGATGCGTTAATTGTGACAGGATTCAACGTGTCTAGGTCTTAGGAAGAAGTACCGCCTAAGTCTTAAGAATGATATGCCGCCTCGAGATAAGCAGTCATTGCACTAAACAAATAAACCAACATTTAATTTGATTTAATATGGCTAATACAATTTTCTTATATTTGGCTTGACCGCTTTTTTATCTTCTGATTATCTTCTTGTGTGATTATTGTGTATTGAATTGAATAGTCACCATAAAACCTGTGCCAATCTCTCAGGCTGAACCCTCCCTTGTTATCCAACAGAACTAGGTTTAACATAGGTTTAACAATAATTAGAAATAACATAGAATTAATTAGTTTAATCTAGATTGAATAAAATATTGATAGAATATATGGTTAACTTTCTCGCTCTTAGTGTTCGACACCCTACTTACCAACGAAGCAACATCCTGACCGGGTACACTGCCCGTTAGAGTGTTGTTTTAGGTATAGTCAGCTAAATATAAATTTAAAACTTCATAACAAAAATAACACCTACACAACGACACATCAAGTTTTTGGCGCCGCTGCCAGGGAGTGAAACTTTAATCTCGAATTTTATTTAATATTTTGGTTTTTAACATTAGATTAGCCTAACTCTTAGAATTAGTGTAATTTAGATTAGTGTAAATTTGTGTGTGTTTTTTGCTTGTATGTTTGATTTTTTGCATTGTATATTTTGCATATTTGTGTGTTTACGTGTTTTCTGCATTGTTACAGTCTGCTGTAACTTTCTGAGTCGAATACTCAATACGGCGTATTCATCTTCTTGGATACGGCGTATAAATTTTTTCAAACAAATACAGCGTATTCGAATCTATCATTAATACGGCGTATTCAGTTAACTGAATATGGCTTATTTGACTGTTTTCTGTCCTAGCGAATTTATTACAAGTTAAAATAGACGACCCCAATATTACTATGGAAGAATATATCAGGCTTGAGGAAGAAAAAGCTCATAGGCATGGTAAGGTGTACAACTGGGAGACTCCTATGTATGGTAAGATCTGGTATGATGAAGACGTTCATGACCTCAGATATGTTGAAACTGAATTTCCAGCTATAGTCTTTAATGACACGTTAACATCTGAAGTAGCACTCTCGTGTAAACCCATGGACCTCAAAGGAAAGAAATTGACAATGTTGGTGAAGTATCTATAATCTGGAATTCTTGCTCATTAAATCTACATGGAGAATCTGCCGAGCAAAACATCAGGGGAGTTTCTCATTCTAGTTCTTTTAAATTCTCGTTTTTAATGTTTTATCTATACAACGAGGACGTTGTATAACTTAAGTGGAGGGATGGGAATTAAAATGCATACTTTTCCTATTTTCCATAATAAAATGCTTAAACTATGCTCAAATTTAAAAAAAAATTAAAGCATACTTTTGTGAAATTACTAGTTACATAACCTGCACACAATAACCCTTATTAGATATTGTGAGGATTCAGCCTTATTTGTTTCAAATGTTTACCTAAATTTCATAAATATATGAGTCTGCTGATGTTGTAGACTTAAAACTTGGCTTGTATATCTTTTTAAAGACCACAGTGATGAGTACTAAGATTTAGATGGTGTAGTAAACTTGTTTAAATTGCTAAAATTTCTCAGGATTTCACCCAAACAAGCCTATATAGTTGTTTTATTAACTAAACCAGTCGGTTTTTAACCCTTGTATAAATCCTTTGTTTAATCTCATCTTAAGAGTTAAGATACCTTGTGAAGACTACTAGAGCCAATCCTATAGGAATAACACCAACTATTTATTTCATTAACCTTAGCTACCTTGTTAGATTAAGTCCATTTATCAGTTGCTAGTTGCTTTTAAAGTTGTAAAGTTATGTATTTCCTGTGTCTTGTGTTATTTTCTATCTCTGGTAACGTTGGATAAATTTGCACATTGCAAATGGGAATGTAAAAAGTAGTCAAAACTCATGTATTTTTACTACCATCACAATTATTGGTACGTTCGAAGAATGAAGAATTATCAAAAAAATTATCCGGAGTTATTAAGATTGTGAAGATGATGAAATTACACCGAGATTCATAGTTATGTATTGTTTGCGAAAAAAACAAAAAAAATTAGAAAATTGCAACAAAAAAGAGGAAGAATGTTTGAAGACAGTCGGTTCGTTAAAGCTTAAACCGATGGAATTATTTGAAGGATCGATTATTCGTTGATACGTATTATAAGTCAACGATGTAAAGTTTTGTATAAAGTGGTAGATATCGCCACTTGTCTTGTAAAAGTATTTATAATATGGATCAATGGGAAGTTGACCATTACGGGAACGCCAACTTAAGTTGTTGTTTTTATCAATGATCGAAGACGTTTGTGTAAATATTTATGAGTCTTTATCATGGTGACAGTCGGAAAAGTATCTAGCAACTTGTGCCTTATTTGTTTGGACTTAATCTATTTGTTTCATAATTTTTATTTAACAACAATTATTTCCCTTTTCCTAATCACTAACCTTAGGTTTTACTCGAATAAGGATGTGATCGAATCATGCATGTCTATTCTGTTGTTACAGCCATGTATGTGTGATTCAGCCACCTTGTTGGTTTATTACTTTTGGTGAAAGTTAGAACCCTATATCATTCTTCATCCTAACCCTTGGTTAAACTCGAATGAGGGAGTGAGCATTCATGTTTATCTATTCTATCGTTATGGATGTGTATATGTGTTTTCATCACCCTTGTTGGTGCGGTACTTTTGGTGAAAGATTGCTTGAATGATCAAACATTAAGTCTTTTAACCCAATTTACCTTTTTAAACTTGTTACTCCTCAGCTTTAGTGGTGGAGATATATATCCTTGCCAAGCATATGATAGAAAACTAATCACGACCAAGCGATTAAGCGTACCTATTAAATGTTACCACCTAGATTAGTTGAGTGATCTGAGTGTTTTCATTTCCCATATCTCGTGAGGTGCTTAGTTTTGTACAGGTGATTAAATGAAAGAAGGCTTAAAGAAAAAATTATTTAACTTCATTTAGGATACACTTTCAATAAATTTCTAGAGTCTACTTGAGGACAAGTAGGATTCAAGTGGGAGATATTTAATGACATCAAATAATGTTACTTTTATAGCATCATTTATCCTAAGTAAATAACCCACTTTTATATAATTATTGCAATAATTGTTACTTAATTGCTTTAAATTGTTAATTGCAGTAATTATGGAGTACATTGTAAAGACAAGCTAAAAGGCACGCCTTATCTAACAAAGAAGATACGGCGTATCTACGCCTAGACTTCACAAGAAACTGCGTATGTTCAAGATCCAATACGGCGTATCCTGCTGATTACATACGCCATATCTACCTGGTCAACAGTCAAAGATCCTGCAGTTAATCTGATTGACGATGGTTAATATGATTGATTGTGGATGTGGTGTGTACTCCAAGGAATCCCACCTATACGTTGTATTGACCTCACTCAATATGGCGTATCGACTCATTTTTAGAGACTATAAATAAAAGACTCAAAAACGAGTTTTCAGTGTGCTTAATCATATTCTCTATACCCTAAACACTAAAGGTCGGTTTTCTGAAGAAAAGAAGAGCAGCCAAGGTCAAGCATTGATACTAATTTCATATAAGACACCGTGTAATTCTTATACTCTAATAATCATTTAATTTTTGGTATCATTCGTTTAACTCAGTTAGTTTACCTTGGTTGTTTGATTATTCTTGTATTATTACAATGGTTATGGGCTAATACCCTCGGGTATTAGCCATGTTAATGAAGATTCAATGATTGGTTTGTTTAAAATCGATTTCTTAATTTATCGTTGATTGTTTAATTATGTTTATCATTTCATACTTGTTTATGTGCTTGAGTATGCGACCCATTATTCAACTGGGTCTAGTGATACTGACCAAGTGATCTAGATACTAGGATGGCTCTCCATATCGCGTCGTATATATCTGGAACAATAGGATCACAAATAATTTCCTTTCTTTACCAATTGCTTAAGGGAATAAGTTATACTAGCAAGTGACCTTTTATAGCGTTCTTCTTCTTTTGGTAAAGACTTAGGCAGTGGACTACCAGTATATAAAATGTCGTTAAGCAATAAGAGGGTAAAGTCCTGATGGGCTAGGGTTTAATAAGATCACCATTGCTTTAATCCCTAAGATAGATTATAATTAAACTAAAAAGGATGCTTTATGTGGATGCGTTAATTGTGACAGGATTCAACGTGTCTAGGTCTTAGGAAGAAGTACCGCCTAAGTCTTAAGAATGATATGCCGCCTCGAGATAAGCAGTCATTGTACTAAACAAACAAACCAACGTTTAATCGAATTTAATATGGCTAATACAATTTTCTTATATTTGGCTTGACCTCTCTTTTATCTTCTGATTATCTTTTTGCGTGATTATTACGTATTGAGTTGATTAAAGTCACCATAAAACCTGTGCCAGTCTCTCAGGCTGAACCCCCCCCCTTTATCCAATAACACTAGGTTTAGCATAGGTTTAACAATAATTAGAAATAACATAGAATTAATTAGTTTAATTTAGATTGAATAAAATACTGATAGATTATAAGGTTAACTTTCTCGCTCTTAGTGTTCGACACCCTACTTACCAACGAAGCTACATCTTGACCGGGTACATTGCCCGTTAGAGTGTTGTTTTAGGTATAGTTGGCTAAATATAAATTTAAAACTTGATAACAAAAATAACACCTACATGACGACACATCCGAAATCAAGAACCAACTGCCCAAGTTTCTACCTAAGGTAGTGTCTGACTTAGTTAATCCAAGAATTAAAAGCCTTATCCGTGATGTGGTTCAGAAGAATACAGCTTTAATTGCTCAATCTTCTTTTACTCGTGCTCAACCCTCTTCTAAGGCAACTGAGTCTCTATCTAAACTGGAACTAAAGCAACTACTCTTTGGTATGGTAGACAAAATTAGATCTTACATGTCTCATGACAAGCATCAAGATCTATGCGATGCTTTGTTGAATTTAATCCTGCTTAATGAAGTTGTTGCAAGAGGAGATGTTAATCCTGATATAGTTCTGAGGAAACAAGATCGTAACGATGATCAAGACCCTACTGGTGGATCAAACCAAAGGAAAGAGAAGAAAAGGAGAAAGAGAACTAATGCTGAATCGTCTAAGAAATCATCCGGATCTAAGAAGTCAACAAAAGGTAACACTACATCCAAAACCTCTAAGACTGACAAATCTATGACATCAGACGAATCAGCTTAAGAACATGCTCATGAGGTATCCATAGATGTGGAGGAACCCACTCAAGATGAGGGTGTTAAGCATACGGATCAACCACAATCGGATGATACTTCAAAGAATGACAACTCAATCTGGTTCAAACAACCTCCTAGACCCGAAACACTTGATCCGGATTGGAACACAGTCAAAGCTGCTGATGATCTTCAGAACAAACATGGTTTAAAGAGATGGTAAATGGCATTCGCTATTTTATACATATTTTTTACCATGAAAAACGAACCCAAAAGACCAAAAATATAATTAAAATGGCAAATATATGCTTGTTTTTATGTTTGTGTATGTGCAGGTTACGAATATCAAACAAAAGGATAAAATAAAGAGAAAAAATGAATTTTAAACGAGCACGGGAATAAAGAGAGCACGAGAAATCGAGTTCGACGGTGCTTTCATCTCTTATTGGGCCGTCCCGACACCATTTATATGGGTCGGACCGACCGATATTTATCAAAGTTAAACATTATAACAAGTCAGACCCGCACAGCTAGCCCTAAAACAAAATCCAGCCCACCACAAGCTATACAAATATACGAAGTCAAAAAGATAATAGGTAGGCCATTGGAATGCCATAAGAAGAGCAGAGTGATGGCTATCATATCTTTTTTTTCCTTCTTTTTATATGTTTGACATACTTTGATCTTTTTTTTGGGTTCTTTTTTTTATAGCGTAGGAACGCAGCAGCTTAAGAGGAGGATTCATAAACACTTTTTTTTCTACTTTTTCCTTTCTTTATTTTTCTTTAGTTACGTTTTTATTAAAAAGGTTGTAATAGATTTTGGTTTCACTTTCTAAAAATTGTAGTGTAGACTTAAATTTTGTAATAGCTTATTAGTTTTTGTTTTTATGTATAAAGGGATTTAATAATCTGCTTATTCGAGTGTTTGTTCTAGAAGTTTTTTGTTGATTGTTTATTAAAGGTGTTTTGGGGTGGGTGATAGGGAGGTGGGATGCTTAGCTTTGATTTTCGCGCTTGCTTTTGGGGGGGTTATGTGGATATTGTCTAGTCGGTATTTTTTATTTTACTCTTATTTTTTCCCTTTCTGATTATGGTTGTGGCTTTATTTCTTATTCTTGTTTTTTTCTTCACTCTTCTATGTTCGCTCTAGTTTATTTAATAAGTGAGTTACTTTCTAGCTATTTTTGGTCTGAATAAGATGTTATCTTATAGCTTATCGTTTTGGATCAGGCTTATATTTAACCGAAGGGTCTTTTTGCCTTATTCATCATGTTCCATTTAAAATTCTCTAATTAAACTTCTTTTATTGAAGAGATATGGATTTAAAATCAGTTTGTCTTCTTAATTGACTAGTTTTTCCTTGTTAGTCTGGTTTTGGGTCTTAGCCATTAGTTTGAATTTAAATTTTCACTATGGGGCCCTTGATCCCATTCGTAGTTAGAATTTACAAAGTTTCAAATCAGTTCGGTTTTTGAATATACTGTTGCTTGAACAGTGGTCTTGATTGTTTGTTTGACGGATACTGATTCAAACATGTGGCGGCGGAGCTTTATGGGTTTAATAATGTATATATATTTTGACTAATTTCTTTTGTTATTTACATCGGGCGGTATCATTTTATTTGGGGTTCCAATTTCTGTGTCAGTTTAAATCTATTTTTTCATTTATTAGCGTAGCTTAGTTATAATGTTTTAGCATTTAGGTTTATCGCGTTTTGCCGTTTTTCTTAGACTAGATATCATTATTGCTGTTTGTTAGTTTTATTGCCATGTCTAGTTTACTTTTTGCTATTGTTATTGCTTTACATTATGCTCGTAGTTTATTAGTAGTTCTAGGTTATTTAGCTTGATATGATTATTATTATCGTTATGCTTATTAGTTTTAGTTTCCATGATTAGCGAGTATTTCCATTTTATTAGTTGTAGTTTTATTTGAAATGATCTATTATTATTGTCCATTAGTTGTCATGCTTAGTTAGTATGTTTTATTGGTTTGCTTTATTCGTTTATGATTGGTGGGTTTGTTAGTTTAGTTGTTATTATTGCCCTTATTTATCGTAGACTTGTGGTAATTGCTCGTTATTGTTTTGATTCGTGATTGTTGTTTAGTTTATTGTTTATTTAATTTATTGTCATTGTCATTTATTGTTATTTAGCGAGGATGCCCGTTTTAATATTATTTTAGCTTTATTATAGTTTTTATATTATATTTTTAGTTTAAAACCAAAACCAAAATATTTGTCATTCAAGCATCAAACGAAACGCCTTCATGTTTTTCAATTCATCTCTCGCCGTGGATACGACACTCGGAAGATAGACTATTATTTTTTCTAAAGTAATTTTCATATCTAACGCGGTACTCTCTATACTACTATTACCGAATTGCGTATTTTAATATATTTTATTTTTATATTTATATCGAATCAGTTTTTTGGCGTAGCGCTTTTGCCGGTGTGAGAGTAGCGATTTTTACGAGATTGTTTGTCTTATGACTTCGTTCGTGCCTGAAGTTCCTTTCTTCGGGGAAAAAAAGTTATTTTCGCTACTTATTAAAAAAAAACCCAAAAATATTTTTCTTTTATTTTAGTAATATTAAAAATTAACATATTTTTTGTTTCTTTATTTTTAAATTTTTTTTCTGCTTCATTATGTATTTTTGAAAAAATCTTAAAAATTATTCTTCTATATCCTCTTATTCGTTTAATTTCTTGTATTCTCTTTACCTATTATTCGTTTAATTTCTTTTCTCTCGTATTTACGTCTTATTTCATTTAATTCTTTTTATCCTCTAATTGTTTTTAATTCTTATGGCGTCATTTCGAACTATCGTTTTTAAATCCCCTTTACGCGATTAAAGGTTTAGATGCTGTTTGTGGAATCTTTTGTTACACTGGAGACTGTGGTGGTTGTTCAAAAAGGGAGTCTTGAAGGACAAGATTCTTGTTTCCGTACCCGACTGTCTGAACGACCCCTTTAAAATTGTAAAATGTTTGTCTCGATTGTGGTTACCCGGTTCTCATCCCTTACCTAGTTTTCCAACCACCCCCGCCCCTTTTTAAGTAAACACGGTCTCTATTTTGTCGACGATGTGCTCTAATACACGAAAGACATTGGAGGAAGTGTTTTCACGGGACTTCCAAGGACACTTCCGAGCATCGATGACGATATTAACTTTGTTAATAAAAATCAAGAGCCATTCGTTGTCAAACAAGACCCCCGGTTGTGGTTACGAGTGTGGATGATTGTTAGATGGAATCTTTTGTCAACGTTGCACTTGTTCAGTACCTGTGGGAAAGTTGCTATTATTGGTTATAAATTGTCACACCGCAAATTCAATTATCTCTGAATCCAAGGAAACTTTGCTACAATCCATAAACCTTAATGAGATCCTCCCCCCCCTTACAAAATTTTGCAATAGTTTGCAACAACAATGTCTTTTTGGTCATGCAACAATGTGGGGTCTTGTTTATAATTGAATTATGATGGAGTTTGTTTTTATCTGTACTGTTGAAAATTGAACACCAATTCAAATTTTTCAACTCCGTAGACTCTTTCCTACGATTCTCCAAGTTTTGCTTAAACCACCTTCACAATACCAAAAAATTTTTCATTGAGTTTCAAAAACAATATATTTGTTGTGAAAATTGAGGGGGGGTCCTCATGAGACTTTTTAATGTCAACGAATGAATGAAGGACTATTATCATGAGCAATATTCTTGCTTAGTTATGATTCTAATTCTTTTGGTTTGACCTTTCCCCAATTTCAACCCCGCAATATATCGTCAATCAATCAATCTTCAATGCTCAAAATGGTCTTTCTCAATTCTCAAAACAAGCTTTTGGATGAAATGACATTCCATATGTGATTTGGTGTGTGGTCAATTAATACAAAAAGTGAAGGAAGAGAAGTTAAAAGCGAATTGAAGAAAGGGCAAGCGGCTATAAGATCGATATTGGTGAAGATTCCCGGTATGCTACATGGATGACGATGACGAAGAATAGTTCTATCCCTTTGAAATTATTATTTCTAAAAACTTCCTCACGTGTGTTGCAATCAACACCGAATTCACCAAAAAACGAACTCTCTCATAATGGAGGTATGGAGATTCTTGGTCTTGTCTATTCCGGTAAAAAGAAACGGTACGATTTAAATAAAGTCTAGTGTCGAGGACCTTGTCCAAATCCCAAGTGAGTCCGAAGATTCTTGCGAAGGTGAGTGTGATTTGCCTTCGTATGATGATTCTTCAAAGAATCATGATCTTCTTTCTCTAACCCTCTCTTCGATATCTATGAAGATTTTACCTTGAGTGATGAGTCATTTTTCGAAGAGGATGTTCCAAATGAGGATTTTAAAATTTTCTCTAATACTCTCTTTGATCTTAATAAAGAAATCACTTCCACTAAGGTTGATCAAATTGATGATGAGGTGTTAGAAAAATACCAATTCGAACATTCCATCGGGGAGAATTGAAATTTTTGTTTTTTAATGCCGAATTTGATATTTTAGAGTCTTTCGCTTCATGAGATATTCGAATTATTGATTCTCAAATAGAGCGATTCTCTCTTGATTGAGTTCACGGGTGAAACCACTCTTCCTCACTCGATTCCACCAGGAATGTTGATGTCAACCTTGATCCGGTGGGAGAGATTACTTTGTTTTTGGAATGTTTGCTTTTCGATAAATATCGTCTTCCCCGTCCTCCGAAGAATTTAATTCTGGAAAAATCCTACCGTGTCTTTCTCTCCATCTCTATCCCGATAAGGATAGTGACTTCTCTTCTTTATGGACGGAGATTGATTTTTTTTCTTGGTGATGTGACTCTTATAGCGTACATCCGAGATGCTTGTAAGAGTGATGATTTCGCTCGGAGATGACGATAACTCTATCCTCCCATCTCCGAGTTCGATTCATTCTTGTTGATTATCCCGATACGGGAAGTTTCAACCATTGATGTGGTGGATGACCTCCTCGGTGATGTGCCCATATATTTTTGACCAACCATCTCGCCCTTTCAATTGGATTTCGACTTCATTCCTTTGTTGAATGATCTGGATCCGAATCTTTAATGATTCTTCTCATTCGGATGGGATAGTAACAAGATTTACGATCCGGGGATATGCATTGAAGTCGAATCCACGAGAATTCTTGCTACTCTTTCCCTCGTGATTGATACTTTACTTACATTTTCATCCGAAAATGAAGACAAAGTTTTCAATCACGGTGTTCTTGCTTATATAAGGGAATTCTCCTCCTTCTTCGATCACATCGGGGCTTAAAGTTTCCAGCTTTCTCCTGAAAGCCCGATGTTGCATTCTGGAGACAACACTCTCAATTGTGGGGGTGTTCGTTTCCCCATTTCTATCCCCCTTGACAAAGCTCAAGTATGGGGGGATCAGGTCAAGCTACGTGACCTTAAACAAGCGCTTCGTGGGAGGCACCCCATGCTTATCCTAGTTTATCCGTAGTAGTAGTATGTTAGCTTAGTAGTAATGAATAAATGTTTTGTTGTTGTGAGAAGGCTCGCCTCTTCTATTCTCGTTTGCTTGTGTTTTTGTGGTTTATTGTCTAAGATTTCCCGGATTGTGATGACTCTCGTGCTCGCGGTTATGTCCTTCATTCACTCGAGGCTTCACATCCTCTGCCGCTTCTAAGTTTTGGGAATCCCCAATATCTAATCTTTTTCGCTAAAGGTTATCTTTAGCATGATTCATAAACGGCTTTAGTATGATGTAGGTACCCTTTAAAACATTGAGGACAATGTTTAGTTCTAGTATGGGGGGATCTTCGATTTGATTATGCCTGCAGCCGTTGTTTTTACGTAAGCCCGTTTTTGCCACCAAAATCTTTTGAAAAATACAAAAAAAAATTATAAAACTAAAAAAAATTCCAAAAAAAAAAGTAAGTGTTTTGTCACAATTTTGACTTTCCTGCTGGGTAGAATGAGAATAAATTTTGACCCGATCGAGCGTGTTGAGCTCTAGCTTGTTCCTTAACTTTTAGACTAAGCATTCACGAATCTTCGTGAAGAACAAAAAATGATAGTGTTAAGTAGAAGTTGGATGCTAAGCAAGGATTATTTGGAAATCCTAAGAGCTCATAAGTGTAATTTGCCACTTTTGCTCCATAAGTCTTGAACCGGACTAATAATACGTGTTACTTTTAAACAATTAGACTTAAATCAACTATTTTTTGTGATAATTTTAAATATATCAATTTTTTTTGCTCTTAGTTCAAATTTATACTTAAATTTTCTAAAAATGAAATTTTCTCTTTTCAGGCAAATTAATAAAAATTGTAGAAACTCACACGAGAGTCAAGTAGTAGTAATAAAAATCTCCGCCAGATTACTTCTTCTTGTGTGTCGGAGGCGTGGCCGATGTTGAAGTCTTCAATTAAGGCGGGGGTCCAGCTGGTGTAATAATAAGTTGAAATAACACTTTGTCGGACTCTGCTATCGTTGTGGTCTTCGAGGAATAAAGGCCAGCGTGGGTAATATATGTGATGATATACAGCTAAAAAAAAAGATATAAAATTTATATATATTAAAAAAAATTAAAAATTAAAATAATATAAACAAAACAAAAATAAATAATAAAAATAATCCAAGTTCGAAATATGTTTTGCTGCATCTTGTCGGAGGCCTGTGCCGATGTTTGCAGCCTTCTAAAAGGATCCGTTGTCTTAATAATGTTGTTAAGTTTATATTGTTTAATGGAAAATTCTTCTTTTTTATTAAATTTAAATATGCTTTTGAGCTAAGACTATTTTATGTTTTCATTGAATAAGTATGTGTTTACGGAAAAAACCTAGAGATTTTGAAAAGAAGGTTGTGGTCTCGATACTAGTCTACGTGAGTGTTCAAAAGCCCGGTCCTCTTAGCCCGATGAGGTTGGGGATGTGTCGAGACGGGAAAGTCGCCTAAATGGATCTGGATCTCGCCTTCAACTCAAGATTCTCGGGGTGATCGTGAAGCATAGGATTTTTGCATTAAAAACCGTTGATCCATGGTTTGGAAATAGCGGTAAATAGCACATGACGCTATAAATATAATGTAATTGTCGGCGATGTGAAAAGTTTACCAAATTGCAAAGAGTGAGTAGTCTAGTGTATCATCTATTACTTGTACTTAACGGTTTGATTTTGTTTCTTTTAGCTTGGTTTTGGATTAAGTGAAAAGTCGGGGTGGGGGGGAAGGGGGGGGGGGATGATGAATTTATCCATTTTTCGGGGGCATTTTAGAGATTAAACGTGCATCTTGTTCTATGATCAAATAACGGAAGTCAATCATGTTTGTTAGTTTGGAAGAATAAGTAGATAGTGGGAAACTACAAAAAAATAATAGTGACGGTGGGTTTGATTTAACGGTATAAAAAAAATGGGGCTTATTTCAAACTTTTGATGTCTTTAATTTTCCCTAGATGAATACTTGAGCTACTTTTCAAGGTTTATTAGTGAGGGGGAGATCGAGATTCTTGGTTTTGTAAGTGTTTACTTCAATTAACATTGCGTGAGGACTGACGGCATATTCTTTAGTATGGGGGATTTTGGTAATTCGCTTATTTTATATCATATTTTTTACATGAAAAATGAACCCAATAAGACCGATAAACATAATTTAAATGGCAAATATGTTTGTTTTTGTGTTTGTGTATGTGCAGGTTTACGAATGTATCAAAAAAAGGATAAAAATAAAGAGAAAAATGAGACGAAAACGAGCACTGGGAATAAAGAGAGCACGAGGAGTAAATCGAGTTAGACGGTGCTTTCATCGCATACCCCGGCCTACCCCCCGCCGCCCGCGCCGGCCGACACCATTTATATGGGTCAGACCGCCCCATTTATCCCCGTTTACCCAGAAAGTTAAACATCCTCCCCCCCCCCCCCCCCCCCCTCCCCCCCCCTTCATACAAGTCCAGGCGCTAGCAGCTAAAAACAAAATCAGCCCAAAAGACCCCAACAAATATAGATGTACAAAAAGGAAAATATGTGTAGGTCCCATTTGGAATTGCCATAAGAAGAGCAGACGTGATGGCTATCTTATCTTTTTTTTCCATCTTTTATAATTTTTTACATCTTATCTTTTTTTGGGTTCTTTTTTTTATAGCGTAGGAACGCAGCAGCTTAAGAGGATTCATAAACACTTTTTTTTCTACTTTTTCCTTTCTTTATTTTTCTTTAGTTACGTTTTTATTAAAAAGGTTGTAATAGATTTTGGTTTTTACTTCTCTAAAATTGTAGTGTAGACTTAAATTTTGTAATAGCTTATTAGTTTTTTTTATGTAAAAGTTGATTTCATCTCAGCTTATTCGAGCTTATTGTTCAAGAAGTTTTATGTTAAAGTTATAAAAGGTGGTTTGATTATAGTTGTGGCTTATTCTCGCATCTTGTTTTTTTTCTCACTCTTCTATGTCGATTAGCTTATTTAATAAGCTGAGTTACTTTCTAGCTTATTTTTTGTCGAATAAGATTATCTTCTAGCTTATTCGTTTTGGATCAAGGCTTATATTAAACCGAAGGAGTCTTTAGCTTATTCTTCATGTTCCATTTAAAACTTCTTAATTAAACGTTTTTTTTTATTGGAGAGAAATGGATTTCAAATCAGTTTGACTTATTAATTGACTAGTTTTTCTTGTTAGTTGTTTTGGGTCTTAGCATTAGTTTGAATTAAATTTTCACTATTGGGCCTTGATCCATTCGAGTAGAATTTACAAAGTTTCAAATCAGTTGTGTTTTTAATATATGTTGTTTAACAGTGTTTGAATTGTTTGTTTGACGGAACCGATTCAACACATGAGGCGCGAAGCTTATGAGTTTAATAAGCTAGATATAATTTGACTAATTTCTTTAGCTTATTAAATCGGGCGGTATACATTTATTTGCGGGTCTCTAATTCGGTTCCATTTTAATCTATTTTTTCAATTAATTAGCGTAGCTTAGTTATAATGTTTAGCAATTATGTTTATGCGTATTGCCGTTTTTCTTAGACTAGATATCATTATTGCTGTTTGTTAGTTTTATTGCCATGTCTAGTTTACTTTTTGCTATTGTTATTGCTTTACATTATGCTCGTAGTTTATTAGTAGTTCTAGGTTATTTAGCTTGATATGATTATTATTATCGTTATGCTTATTAGTTTTAGTTTCCATGATTAGCGAGTATTTCCATTTATTAGTTGTAGTTTTATTTTAACATGTCTATTATTATTGTCCATTTAGTTGTCATGCTTAGTTAGTATGTTTATTTGTTGCTTTATTCGTTTATGCTTATTGTTATGCTTAGTTTAGTTGTTATTATTGCCATATTTATCGTAGACTTGTGGTATGCTCGTTTATTATTTGCTCGTTGATTGTTGTTTAGTTTATTGTTATTTAATTTATTGTCATTGTCGTTTATTGTTATTTAGCGAGCATGCCCGTTTTAGTATTATTTTAGCTTTATTATAGTTTTTATATTATATTTTTAGTTTAAAACCAAAACCAAAATATTTGCCATTCAAGCATCAAACGAAACATTCTCGTGAATTTCAATTCATCTCTCGCCGTGGAAACGACACTCGGAAGATAGACTATTATTTTTTCTAAAGTGATTTTCTTATCTAACGGGATACTCTCTATACTATTACTATTTGGTATTTTATATATTTTATTATATATATTTATATCGAATCAGTTTTTGGCGCCGTTGCCGGGGAGAGGTGTAGCGATTTTTACGGGATTGTTTTTTACTATTAAAGAGTATCCAACAAAGAAACCTTCATCAGCCTTACCATCAAATTTGCCAAGTGAGTCTATGTTATTCGCGAAAGGTAGTAGGGACGCCCAAACGGTCTCAAAAAACTTAAAGTTGGTGTTTCTACCAAAATAAAGTACTTAATGGGGTCTTGATATTCTATTACGTAGGCTTACGAGCGAGAGCGCACTCTATTTTTGCACATAGCAAGCAGTATTAACTGCTTCTGTCCAAAAAGTAGTTGGCAACTTAGAACATCAAGCATAGATTTCTCTAGTCAGCCTCATTAGTATCATATTTCCCCTCTCAGCAACTCCAATTTTTGTTTAAGGATTCTAGCTACACAAAATTGTGTCTCAAATAATGTTACCCTTCATTTACAAAACTGATTCATTTCTCTGTTTTTTGAACTACAACCCAATTAATCACCTCTAATCACCGAGACGCGCGCAGAGTGAGTGCGAGCAGCACTATGATTTTTCTATCCCATTTATCCAGGACATAAGAATGCCACTAGTCTCATCTTATTAGCTAGTAAGAAAACCCATGTAAAACCTACTATAAACAACTAAGCCAACTAGGCAACATGCGCGAGTTCTTCATAAGGCTTTTTACAAATGTTTAGACCAAACACGTCCCATATGTAACAAATGTAAAGGCATACTGGTTTGAGTTCTTTTTTTTGGAACTTATAAGAGGCTCTGTCTGTGCGTGGGGGGACCGCGGCGAGATGAGGGTGAAAACAAACACAGGTTTAATCATTTTCAAAAATTTGGAAGATAAACATCTTACAAGATTATCCCCTTACACCAATTTATTCAAGGTTTAAAATTTTAAGTGACATAGCCTTCTATACCAACATTAGATCATCAGATGTGGCTTTTGCAAAAATGCAAGTTAAACCTCCTTTGAAACTATGTTCTTTAAATCAACACTATACATATTCTTTTTCTAGGAACTCGAGAAGTAAAATTGACTTTCTTCAATTAGCCGAGAGCGCGAGTTTTGGAGATAAAAACAATACATTCAGTGTCATTAAAAAGAACACTATTCTTTTTATCACACATTTGTGAGACACTAAAGAGATTAAACTTTAACTCTCTCACAAAATACACATTTTCAAAATCTAGATTACCAGTTTTAATGGTACATTTTCCTGTGATTTTCCCTCCTTTGGGGTTCCCTCCAAAAGCAACATATCCTCCATCTATCTCTTCATAGTCTGTAAGATAGGACATGTTCCTTGTCATGTGCCTTGAGCATCCACTATCAATCACTCCTTGATCCTGTAAATCCATTTGTGGATTGCCCTGCACATTAGATAAGAAAATTAGTTTTTTTTGGGACCCAAGCCATCACTGACTTAGATCTGCCTTGTGCATCAATATAATCAAACTTTTTTAGGGTGATTGATGCACTGTTGTGTTTAGAAACATGGTCTAAAACTTTAGTCTTTGGTTTCCAAACCCAACAAGCTGAGGCCTTAACAACATTAACATTATTTCCCTTAACAGCATTAACTACTGCTTTTGGCCTAGCAGTATTAATTTTTTTACCACTAACAGTATTAACCCTTTGATCAATATTACTGTTTTTGAATGCTGTGTTCTTATGAATGGGCCTCTTAACAGTTGAATGTGCTGTTTTAGAAAGATATGACATTGGTCTAGCAGCATTCACTGTTGTTTTTGAGTGAGCAGTATTAACTTGTCTAGCAGTATTAACTGATACTGCTGTTTTAGAAATATTTTGTCTAGCAGTATTAATTGATACTAAGCCAGACTTCATTAGTACTGCTCTTGGAACTAAGTTCTTTTTAGCACAGGGGTGAGTCTTTTTAGCAAAGTTTTGATGATTCACCCTTTGAGCATTGTTCCAAACAGGTTTTACCATACCATTGATTTTGACACTATTTTGATGGCAATTGGCAATAAACTTGCAAATGATCAAAGCTTCCACACACAACAAGCCTTATTACACATCTCAAAATTGCTTCCTAGTTTTTAAGACATCATATTATACCAGTTTCTTTGATTGCCTCTAGGAATGTGAGTGTTTTGCCTAGTTTTCTTTTGTTGCTTAGGTTTGACAAACTCTATCTTAGTAAAATAGGCTAACTGTTTTCTTTCTCATTTTAGTTTGAGACACATTTTCTTCTCACTTACCCCTGACACTCTTCATCAGACTTTCTGTTCTCAACTACAGGCTTATTAACAAACTCATCTAAACCAGTAAAAGACAAATCTGGTGTAAGAGGCATGAACCTCCTATGGTAAAGAGGGGAAGCACATTATAATTTTCATAGCCAAAACCCTTCAGATTGCAATTAACAACAATCTTACACCCTATTAGCTTGTTTAAGCTTTTAGATGCATTTTCAATATTTGTATAACATTAAATTGAATGCCACTTTTTGTTCATTTTTGGAACTATTTTCAAGCTTCTTCCTAAGCGGATACTCCCAATAGTTATTTCTCCTACTTAAATATCCTCATTTTAAGCCTTAAAATTTTCTTCATATATAGACTTAGTAAATGAGACTCATTTTTCTTATAAAATTCAAGTCTTTCTTCCACTGACTCTAAACCTGTTTTATAACCTAGAACCATTAACTCAGATTTCTTAAAATCCTTTAATAGTTGATCATATTATGATTTAATAAGTTTAACAGTTTCTAAACAAGATTTAGAACAATTTGAATCATTGGATACCACTAATCAAACTGAAGAGATAAGCCATAGTTGCATAAATTAGTCCTATCCTCCGCCTGAGTGTGTGGATGGTGGGTGGGAGGAGGTGTCACTCCAGTCATAACCACCAAGACCATCACATGACACCAAAGCTGTGGAAGTATGTGTTTCCACAGGCACATTCCTTCTTGAGCTTTCCTTGTTCTTGTAGCCTTGATTCCTTGGAGCTCTGCACTCCCTAGTAAAATGTCCCCTCTTGTGGCAGTTATAGCACTCCACTTTAGACTTATCAAAACCAATAGTCTCATTGCCATTAACAGTAAGATTTCTTCTTGTATTCTTCAAAAACCTTCTAGCCCTCATAGTCAACATGGCCATTTTCCATCTCAAATCCATCTCTTCTATGTCATCAGGATGGATTTGTTGCAAGTCCTCATGTGCAAGTTGAGGACTATTTGGTTGACTAGAATAAAATGAACAAATAACATCACTCAAGTTATCAATATTTGTAAAGTAAGCAGTATTAACTTGAGTGCTAGCAGTAGTAACTCCATGAGTAGCATTAACTTCTTCATTAGAGCTGCTAGTGTTGTTATTTGAAGAGGACACAAAATCCATGTTCTGTGTGCTTGAACTTGAAGCAAAGACAACCCTTTGACTTGCTGGTTCATACAAACCATGAGGTTTTTATTGAGAGTCATACCATGCCTCCATTGTTCTAACTCAGCTTTATTCCTCCACACAACAACATATGTGTTCCACTCAGGTGACAAACTTCTTAATAACTTTTGATTAACATCTTCTTGTGAAAGCTTTTCATCCAAAAGCTCCAACTAACTTCAGCTAAGCTTTTGAGCCTATCAAAAGTTTTGACAAGCATACTTCTGAGCTTGTATCAGTGAAGTTTTTAGTGTGCTGCTTAGAGATTTCTTTGAGTCTTCTTAGTTGCTGCATTCCTACCAAATCTCTTTTATGCAGCTTCCAGCAACAACTTAGCATCCTTTAATAGTTAACTTTAACTCATGTTTCATTTTGGGAATTGCCCATAATAAAGAACTTCTAGCCTTCACTTCTAATCTCTTTGAGCTTATCTTTAGCAGATTAATAGGCATCAACTTTTCACAGCCCGGGGACTTGGGGGCACTAGCTATTCGCCGCCTGTAATTAATTCCACAACTACTGTTTTTGGCAAGGTTGCACCATTCTCTATGACTTCCCATAGTGCATAGTCTATCATCTGGATGTATTGTTCAATCCTCATCCTCCATAACTCAAACTCACCCGGTTTGAGCATGAGAACTTTGGATGCATCCACCATGTGTGCAGAATCTTGATCCATATCTTCTTAGCAAGATCTTGTGTACACAAACAGATTCTTCTAGATCACAGCTTCTTAACAAGCTCTGATACCACTTTTTCAAGTTATCAATCTCATTCTGTTTAGTGGTCTTTGTCTTCTCCAAATCAAGAACCTTATTTTGTAAATTGGTACATAGTTCCATCAATTTATTAAGTTTAAGTCTATCCTCATCACTTCGATGGGTGAATCATTGGAAAGTTTAGATACATTCTCAAACCTAGTTTGAGCAATAGTATCCCCCGTAGTTTCTTGGCACCGGGGACCACCACCTGAAGTAGTTCCTAGAGAACTAGATTTATTAGGTGTTGCCATGGATCGGGTCTTAGTTATGTTACCACTGTCCTACTCTACTTCTAAGCTAGAAGCAGTAGTGGCAGCCCTCACCAATCTGTCACCCAACTCCTTATGGACAGCCTCATCTGCAACAATGTCTGTAGGATCACTAGGCTGAGGTACCTGAGTGTCCTTTCTCTTAGGCTTCCTAGGTTTTTGAGTCTTTTGAGGTGGAGGAGATGATTGAATAAAAGTGGGTATGTGTTGGGGATCAGTTGGCATTGCTGAACCTTCACCCATTTTGTTTTGAACCAGCATAGTTGGAAACAAATCTGTCCCTTTTCCAAAAAAATCTTTTCCAACCCTTCTCATATTTCCAAAGATCTTTTTAGTGTGAGAGGGTGCATTATAAATTCTCTTGTGACTTGTCAACCCATCAAGTCGTTTATTCAAAAACACGTGTATAAACCTTGGATACATCAAAAATTTCCCAAACAAATTATCCAAGTTTCTAACCATACTTTCAAAAATGTATTTTGAAAAGTTGAACTTCTGATTTGTAGCTAAGCAGATAATTGCAGATGCCATAGTGCTACTAAACTCATTCCATGCAGTAGTCATTGAACTTAGGCATTGTAAAAGATTATGAATCAGAAATTTCCATTGTGAGGAAAAGAATGCCTTATAGAAAGTAAGCTATTGTGAAATTTTCTCAAACCCCATCAGTGTAAGTTGTTCAAAGATGGTAGAATTTGGTAGACAATCAACACCTTCTTCATCTTCTAGTTAAAGATATCTTCTAACAGTAACTTCAGTAATGATAACCTTTTTGCCATCTACTAGGGCATGTAACTAAACTTCCCCATTAATAGTTTTGGCCTTGACAGTAGACTAGAATTGTTCGATACATGAAATATTTATAGTAGGATTGACAGTTAAAGCATACTTTATGGGGTGTGCATTCAGAAAATCCTTAATTTGCTCAAACCCATCACTTTCTTCGGGTTTAAACAAAAATGCGACCATATTATGAGTATCTACAAATTTTAGATTCGCCATTTGTGCTGGGTATTGATAATGGATGATAAAATAGAGTTAAGGTTTGTGATTATAGAGTTTACGAAAGTATGAAATCGATTAAATGACTGATTGAAACCCTTAATCGAAGTATTTATGAAAATACCCTCAACAGTTGTAACTTTAACCCACTTAAGTGTAAAACTAAGAACATATAATTCAATAAGCTCCAATATTATTAATGAAACAATACGAATACTCTTAATAGTATTAGGGTTACAAAACCTTGAAGCTATGATAATTCTATAATGACTTATTTTTTATACTCTATGAAAAACTATATTAAACTCTATGCCCTATGACCTCCTTTTATACACCAAGGAGTCCTAAACGGCTTACAATACTTTCTTAAGAATATCAAATCTTTTAAACAAATAACTTATATGTATCTTTTACACAAATAACTCATGTAAATCACATAAGTAGTACTAACTAACTCAGCAGTACTAACTTCTTTACTAGTAGCATTAACTCCTTTAGCAGGATTAACTTTGTACTAGCAATAGTAACTTTTGTACTAGCAGTAGTAACTACTTAGCAGTTTTTCTTCTAAGTCTCTAAGCAGCACTAATATGCACTAGTAGTAGTAACTTTACACTAGCAGTAGTAACTTCCTCTAGCAGTAGTAACTTTTTACTGGCAGTTGTAACTTCACCAGCAGTCTTAAACACTTAGAATAATTTTCATTGAAATTCTCCAACAGCACTAACTTTGACTGAGCAGCATTAACATCAATAAGAGCAGCAGTAACTCTAAACAGTATCAAGAAGACTTTTAATCCCAACAATCCTCCCCTAAACTTGATATTTATTTCCAAAATCATCAAGTTTCTCCATTAAAAGCTCCATAATCACCAGGAGGATGCTTCTAAACACTTCACCGATTCTTAAGCTGTTTTGTGAGAAATTTAAGAAGCTGATATGCCATTTCACTAAAATAATCAACCTGAAGCTTATTATTCAGCATATGTGTAATTGTAGGTGGTGTAAAGGGATATCTCTTTTCTACCAGCATGTAAATCATTCCAGATTGCAAACTCAAGCAATGCACTCCACATGAGTCAAATAGCTTCCAGCTGAAAACTTTGTACCTTTGTTGCAACTTTTAGATTTCATCTTCTACATGTGGTTTAAACATTGTTTTCAAATCATTCCATAATACCAAATTCAAGTCTTCCACTGGTATTGTTGACTTATATTTAGCTTTTACCATCTTGTACAGATCTTCCAAATCTTCCCTGGTAAAACTTTTAAGCATTTGACTAAAGACCTTGTACATTTGAGACTTTCCATCAGATCTCACTATTTGATAATAGCTTTTCATTCCTTCTTTGTGGATCTTCTAGTCAACAATACTTGGAGACTTAGTAGCTAAAGGTACAGCATCAATTTCAACCTCTTCTTCATCTGGAATGACTTCCATTAAACTTTGAAGCTCTGTTGTGTCTTTATCCTCATCTACCTTCTGCTTCTTAGTACTCTGTTGTTCCAACTCTTCTCCTGTTCTCTTTGAACCACCTTCCACCAAGTCTGCTCTGAAGTCAATAAATGTATTCACCCTATTGAAAGCTTTGTCAAACATCTTCTGAATAAAATCAAAAGATTTGTTCTTCAAGTCTTTGAGTTTCTTTCCTTCCATGTTCTTCAGGTAAGTACACATAATTTTTCTTTGTTGAGCTTGGGTTGGTGGTTTGTTTCTTTGATCTTCTGCTCTTTTAGCTGCAAAATGCTTTCTTCTTTTCTCCAAGAGTTGTTGAAATAATTTTGCCTTTTCTTCAATAGACAACTCTTCTTGCTCCTCTGCTTGCAGTCTTTCAGCTAATTCATGATCAGCCTCAATCTTAGCCTGAATATCATCCGACATCTGCATTAAAAGTTATGTTCCTCATTTTCCACTTAAAGCCCTTGAGCATGTGACTACATAAGACTTTCTTTCCACCATCTACCTTAACCATCATACGTTTAGTATTAACAAACTAACAACCTAACTTGATAGCTAAAGAAATATCCATAAAATTGTGAGTGCTTCCGGTGTCCAACAACAAATAAATCTTCATTTTGCCTACATTTCTAGTAATTCTGATCATTTGATAATCAGTGAAATTTGTATTAATTAAGTATTGATGACTTGTGTCTCATCCTCTAGATCTTCGTTTTCATAATCATCATCCCCTTCTTCCAATTGCAAATGACACAAGTAAGGTTTCCTACCCTTGCATATGTGCCCAAAAACATATTTGTCATCACAATTGAAGCAAAGCCCCTTAGACCTCCTGTCATCCATCTCCAATGAAGTAAGTACATTCAGAGTGGTGTTTGGTTTAATTGCTGGTGCGGTAGGTTTAGGTAGCAAGGTAGGTTGTTTGACAGTGTGATTGGGTGTTTGGACATGCTTCCTTTAGGAGGTAAAAGTAGTAAAAGAGGAGTTGTTGTTTTTAAGCCTACTTCTTTGTTTTTAAGGGTCGACTCATGTATTGTGGCTAGTGAATGTAATTGTTGTAAGGTAGTGGGGTTAAACATTTTCACCAGACTTTTAACCTCTTCTTTTAAATTGGTTATAAGGAAACTAAGTATATTAGTTGGTGAAAGTTGTAGCCTACTGGTAATGTTGTCAAAAGCATCTCTATACTATTTCACACTCGTAGTATGTTGTGACTCTACCAATTCAACCATGGGATCATCAAAGGGTTCCCCAAATCGATTTGTCAACTCCTTAGCGTATTCTTCCTATCTAGGTACCACATGATTTCGTGATTTCGTATACCCTTGATGCCAATTTAGGGCTCTTCCAAACATATGAATAGAAGCTAATGGAACCTTAGCCGCTTCATTATTATTATCCAACTGAAAAAACTGCTCAACCTTATACAACCACAATTTCAATTCATCCCCATCAAAACGAGGGAATTTAATTTTTGTTAATCTAGAAGAATATTAATTCGAGTTACCAATTATTTCATTCAACCATGGTGTTGACTTAGGGTCCAAACCTGAATTCCTAACACTCACCTTAGCTGTATCTTTGTTTTTACAATTTCTAACATGATTTGATTCAACTAAACCGATAAACCGGTCATTTGTTCACTCATGTCAGCCATTGCTTTATGGTTACTTTTGATTCTAGTACCAAAATCATCAGCTAGAGTTCTAATCATTACCTCAATAGAAGGTGCTTCTGATTGACAACTGACGTCATCACGTGCGATGGTAAATGATTCCTCGCCTCACTGAACCGGCTTTAACCTACCACCTGGAGTCATCGTCATGGACCGTGCGATAGCAATTATGTCTGGATAACTTTTGAGGATTGCAGGCTATGTATACCAATGTCACGATTCAAATTAATCAGAACCAAAACAAGTGTTTAGTGAGTGATTAATTCTAGAATCAACAAGAATAGTTAGGATTAAGAATAACTATCAACGAGGATTGATAAACAATAAAACAATGAGAAAAGAGGGTTTAGAGAAAGTTGTTGTATTCATTCCTAGATCTGAAAATGAGCTTACTACATGACAAAATATCTCTATTGTGCACATGGGCAATTCTTAACAAGCCACTTTACCACCTTAAGGTTTCAAGGACCATGCATACATAGCATAAAGACATTAAAAAGGACTAAATAGTAAAATAAGGAAATACACATGTAAGACGTATTTAGTCCTACTCATACATGCTTGTAAAAGTTCAAAGACCATGAGAACTGACGTGATCCACCTGGTTAAGTATAATGTGTCAGAAAAAATGACTTTTTATACACAATTATTTATATGTATGTGTGATATGTAAAATTGCTAGTTAGTAGACTCATCATCTGTTTAAAGAGAGATTCGCAATGAACCTTTGCATCTCAACGTGTCTCAAATAGAGTTAATGTGAATGCAATATCGCATTTTAAAGTTAAGCATTTTATCATGCTTAAAGAGGAAAAATGGTTTGTTTTCTATACCACATCGGTAGGATGTGTAAGCTTGAGAGAAGTTAATTCTATAAGTTTGCTCACATATAAAATCATTTTAAACATAACGAATACACATATCTTAAGGTGAAATTCCGGGCAGGTTTGTTAAGTCTGACAATACAACATACTGTTTATGCTGAAACCAAGATTATGTTTTTTGAAAAAACAGTCTTGTATACCAAATAGAATTTTAATTAATAGATTTTGTATAATAGATCTATAAACTATTTATAAATCAATTTATGGAATCATTTTATGTTGAAACCATGATGAGTTTTTTTATCAAACTATTCTTTTTGTTTGTTTATTACGTATGATATCATTTGTTAGGAATAGGAAAAAGTGTTTATTATTCTTATGAATTAGCCTTTTAAGTTTAGTATTTAATATTTTGTAATATATCTAATTGGGCCTAAATTAATAAACTAGCCCAATTAGATCAATTAGTTAACTAGATTAGACAACTATAAATACACTCTCTTACTAGAATGGAGGTGTGGTTCTTCATTTTATTTTTCTAATCTCTTTTAATTTTCTCTTAATGAAAATCTCCCTTGGATTATCTCTCTCTCTCTAGTTTATCTCTCTAAACCTACACCTTTCTATACAATGATACAATGCTAAAGTGACCTATAACAAGTGGTATCATTCGCCAAAAGATGATCTAGAGTGAAAGATTATGAGATCATAACGTGTTAGTTACGAGTATCGATCGAGTTTCGGTTGAAAATCATGATCATCATGATGTTTTTTGCTTCGTTTTACATTATCTTTACCATTAACGTTCATTGGCATAAAAAATCGTTAATTTATGTTAATGCACAATTTTTAGCAATACTTATTTCAAAAAGAACAAATTTATTATGTTTGGAAGTCTAGATCGACGTGTTTGTATGTGTTTGTGATTGTTCCGGTAACAAAATGAGTAAATTGGTGTAGTTTCGGTCTTCAAACACTAATATTCTTTATAGTTCGAATCTATTTAAAAAATTTAAACATTAACTTTGTTTAAATATGGTGAGAAAAATAGCTTTTTGTTTAAGATTCAGTCAAAAACGGTTATCGTGTGTGTTTCATTTGAAATAAAAGAATTTCGGATAGATAACAGTTTACCGAAACCATATTGGATTCGGATACTTGGATTCGGTTCGCTAATTATTTAAACAAAAGTTAAGGTTTCAGTTGATAACTGTCAACTGAAAGTAAGTAGTTTCGGACTTCATCTTCGGTTATTGGATTCGGTTGTTGTGTTTCGGTTATATAGTTTCGGTTATTGGGCTTCTAACTTCTGGATTATTGGACTTTCGGATATTTTTTGGTCTTTTGGTTGGGCTTAACTAGTTTTGGTTATTAGCTTCTAAGTTTTGGATAAATGGACTTTCGGATATTATGAACAAGTCATTTTCTTCCTCTGTGATCCCAGCTTCATCCTTTTTTGTCAAAAGCATATATTCTTTGAATAAATTTGAATATCAAACTCTTGGTTTTGGACAAACTCTTGCCTGATGACCCTCTTGCCTGATGACCCTTCTCATTGTAATTTTAACATTTAACCATTAATGTACTCCCAGCATTGGCACTTGTTCTTGGAATCCTCTGAACAGTTCCAGTATTTCCATTAACTCTCTAAACATTTCTAGTATTTCCTGAGTTCCCAACAATTCTCCTAGTATTATCAACGTTCACAACATTCTTGCCTTTAACATCAATTCTACCATCTTGAACATATGCATGATTGCGAGTGTTAGATGAAGTACGAAGTTGGTTGTTTGTTGGTGTTGAATATTGTTGACTAATTCTCTTGCAAGAAGCATCATTGTTGTGGTCATGGTGTTCTCTGGATCATCACTAAATGCATCTCTTTGAAAATCATGTGATTGCGCATCAACTTCAGATGGAGCATGAGTCACATAGTAAGCTGGTGAAGTGTAAGTATAGGATGGAAAAGCATATGAATTTGCAATAAGAGCAAGTGGGTCATGTGTTCGAGAAGCTCTTTTGGCAAGTGAGTCATTCATAATTTCCTTATTTCATTTGAGATAATCATACAATTGATCAAAATCAACTTCATGAAGATTCTTAACTAGACGAACCCTTGTTACATATTTCTTCTATTCAGGCTGAAGTGAGTTAAGAAACTTGATATTTGAGGTGATGGTTTTGGGTAATGCTTGATGATGTTCAAGATCATTCATAATCTTTTAAAATCATGAATAATATGACTCAATTGATTCCCCTGGCAATCCTTTGAACTTATCAAATTCATCAATGAGTCTTGATGTCAATTCCTGCTGACTTAGATCAGTTACATGCATAAGACGTCTCACACGTATCCACATTGCTTTAGCATTTGTGCATGCATCAACAATATTGTAGATCTCATTTGGTATACCCAGAAGAATATCATTCTTAGCATCAATATTCGCCTCAAAACATTTCTTGTTAGTATCATCAAGATCATCCACTGTTTGAAGTCTATCATATGATGTACCATTTGGATTCCCTGGATCGCGAATCATTTTGAGCTCAAGAGGACCTTTGAGAATTGATTCCTTAATTAGCCTTCCATATTCATTCTTTCCATCAATATAGCGCATAAACCGACTTGCCCATGGAATATAGCTACCTTTAACAAGCATTAAGGGATGATTTTTCATGCCCGCATCAAGAATGGCTTAAGATTGAGAACTATTCATTGTATACAACTTGTATTTAACAATGCTATATGGATCTGATGAAGACGATAAAGAGTGTTTTTGTGAAATCAAAATGAGTTATCAACTGTTAATGCAACAATTGTGTACGAATATTTGTAAGCTTTGAATAATCGAACTAACAAATCTAACTCAAACTAGAAGCCCAATAGTAACCAAAACTTGAAGCCCAATAGTATCTGAAACTAAAAGCTAACCGAAACTAAAATCCCGATACCCAAAACTAAAAGCCCAATAACCGAAACTAGTTAAGCCCAACCGAAAGTCCAATAATATCCGAAAGTCCATATATACATGCACTTAAAAGCCCAATAACCAAAACTAGTTAAGTCCAACCGAAAGTCCAAAAAAGTTTCGAAAGTCCAATTATCCGAAACTTAGAAGCCCAATAACTGAAACTATATAACTGAAACACAACAACCGAATCCAAACCGAAACTCAAGTTCGAAACTACGTACTTTCGGTTTATAGTTATATGATCGAAACCTTGACTCTTGGTAAACAGTTAGCGAACCGAATCCAAGTATCCGAATCCAATATGGTTTCGGTAAACGGTTATCTATCCGAAACCCTTATTTTCCAACTAAAACACACACGATAACTGTTTTTTTGGCCGAAACTTAAACAAAAGTTGTTTTTCCCACCTTATTTCTAAAAAGTTAATCCTTTAAATTTTGAAAGAGCCGAAACAAAAAAGATATTAGCGTTTGAAGACCGAAACTACACAAATTTACTCGTTTTGTTGCCGAAACAATCACAAACGCATAGAAACACTTTGATCTAGACTTCTAAACGTAATAAATTTGTTCTTTTTGCAATATCCATTGCTAATCAATGTGCATTCACATAAAATAACAAAATTTTATGCTAATGAACGTCAAATAGTAAAGATAATGTAAAACGAAGCAAAAAACATCATGATAATCGCGATTTTGAACCAAAACTTGATTGATACTCGTAACTAACACGTTATGATCCTCGATTGATACTAATGAAAGACTTCACATGTTACTTATGAATTTATGTGGTCCAATGTGAGTTGAGAGTCTCAATGGAAAGAAATAAATTCTGGTGATCGTCAATGATTATTCACGATCTACTTGGGTTCATTTTCTTCGCTCAAAGAACTAAACTCCAAAAATCATTAAAACCTTTTTGAAATGAGTTCAACTACATTTTTGTGCTACAGTCCGGGTGATTCGCACATATAATAGTACATAATTCAAAAATGAAACATTGCGCTCTTACTTAAAAGATTTCGGCATAACTCATCATTTCTCAATAGCACTAATGTGTATAACTGTTTAAATTAATTTTCAAGTTTTAAATTTATAAAACTCGACTACCTATGGTCTACAACGCATTAACAGGCAGAGAACCCGGTCGTGTATATTGTAGGATTGGTAAATCCGAGGTCGTCTGATCCCAAGAGCTAAGTGTTTTAGTTTTATGAGTTAATTACGCAAATGAACCAAAAAATCAACTTTTAAAAAGCACTACTTCTCATTTTTCGCGTGACTAGCGCGATTTCGCGACTCCATAGAAATGTTGCCACGTGTCCTTTTTTTGGCGTGACTGGTATGTGCCTAAATACACATACCTTTGACTTTAAAAACAAACTTAAATGACCAAAAATACATTGTATTTGTATGTTTTCACTTATATTGTGCAGGAAACGGATATTCGACAAAAGGATGAAAAATCAAGCCAAAACGGACAAAACCGAGCACGGAACGGAAAGAGCGGAAAAAGCCAAAGTCAAAGTCAAAGTCAACCAAAAAGTCAACACCAAAAAGTTAAGTCTTGTGAGAACAAAATTAGACCATTTTTATTGTCATTTACTTACTGTCATTTAATTTAAAAAGCATTGTAATCTTTTTTTTAGTTAATGAAAGTTTAAGTGTTTTTCTTTAAATATTGTCATTTACCTTAATTGTCTTTTAAATACTGTTTTTAAGCTTTTATATAAGCTTTTGAATCATTCAAAGCTTATATACAAGCTTGTTTTCAATTATGTCCTAAAAACCAAAAAATCATTAAAAATCAGCAAAAAAAAGAATACTCATTCATGGAGCAAGGTAAATTCTGGATGGCCTTGGGTTAGTGCTTCATGGGAAGCTTTAGGAGTGGTTTATAAGCTGTTTTGAGGGCTTATTTTCTTGACAAAAGCTGTGGACCTTTGTAAGTTTCCAATTTTCATTTTCTTGCTTATTTACTGTGCAGGTGCTTATTCCTGCTTATTGTTGCTTATTTATGTTGATTTCTGTTTAATATTGTTGCTTTATACTTATTTGTCATTGTCTATTGCTTATGTCATTTGTATGTGGTTTGCTTTAAAACTGTCTTAAATTGTTCTTAAACTGCTTATCTGTTTTACTTACTTAAGGTGCTTGTTTTTGATTGGATTTTGTATAAGATTGCTTATTAGTTATTCCTTGCTGTCTGTGTTCACAATTCCTACCTTAAAACTTCAAAAATCAGTCTTAAAATAGATTTTTGATACCTAAAGGGGTGTTTGGGTTAAGAGTCCAAAGTGGGTCAAAACTTGTTAAAAAAGGTTTGGGTCACTTGGCCAACTTTGGCAAGCTTACTCTAAGCTATATTGATCTGTTTTTGAAAGTTTTCAAGTCTGAAAGTGAGTTTTCATGTTTTTCCATAAGATGCTTAAAATTGAGGTTTCAAAACAGTTGTGAAAGGGCTTATTTGATTTAGCTTTGAAAACAGTTTTTGAGTGTTACTTTTTTGTTGTTTTAGTGTTATAATGCAGTAGTTAAGTATCTTTGTAGTTTACTTTTGTTTTAGTCAAAGATCTATTAAGGCAGTTTTTAAGTAAAAAGACTCTTTTTCAATGACAATTCTAGGTGAGTTAAAATAGGTTTTAGAAGCTAAAAATTGGTGCATAAATAGATTTTAGGGTAAATTTAATCTGTTTTAACTTATTTTTCATTTTAGTCTTATTTTTCTAGCTTATTCATAGGGCTGCAAAAGCCAAGTTGTTTTTAAAAGAAAACAAAAAAAGAGTGCAATCTGTCTGAACTGCTATTTTCATCTAGCTTTTTAGTGGCTTATTTTAATTTTAAAATACTTTTTGAAAGTGGTTTTAGATAGTTTATTGGCCAATCTTTCTAGGAGTATAGGCCATATAGCCATAAGGATCCATTAAGCTGCTTTAAATTAAGCCCAAAAGTGCCCTTGTGGCTGTTTTGATTGACTGTTTTTTTTTCATTTTGCTTATTAGCTTTTTAAGGTTTTTCTGCTCATTTTCCTTTGCTTATTTTGTTTAAAAGTGCTTATTAGGTGTAGTATAGTATATGCCTTAGCTTATTTTTCCTTTTTTCTTGCTTATTGAGTTTTAAAAAGCCACCAGTTTAGCATACTAGCCTTAGTTTAAAAATAGCATTCTGTCAGTTTCTTTTTGCTTATTTCAGCTTAATTTTAAGTTTTATAAAAAAGTCACCTTTTTTAAAGTTTGTTATTTTAGCTAGTTTTATAAGTTTTAAAAAGAAAATTCAAAAAAAATATGTTTTAAAAAAAGAGAGGTCACAGGGGTCGAACCTGTGACCTCCCCTTTGCATACTCAAGGCATTTAACACACACTCTGCTAACCATCGGTACCAGTAGGACCATCTGGTCACTACTCACCCAACTTAATTTATTTACCCTTTTTATCCCTTTTGCCTAACAGCTTATTTAAGCTTATTTCTGGCTTATTTCAATAAACTCTTTTCACCAATTCATTTTTCTTAGGTTTAGCATTAATCAAATCACTTTTCCTTAATTTTTTAGATTTTTCCCATTTCATTTAGTATTTTTAATTAATTTTTCTTTTTAAAACTGTTTTTAATTCATAAAAAATTATTAAAAAATCAAAAAAATATAATTCTTTTTTAAAAATTTTCTTTTATCATTTAGCACTTAGAAAAATTAAATTTGCATCCGTAGGGTTAAAATTTCACAATTTGGTTTTTTAAAGAACGAGTTTTGATTCCCGTTCTTGTTTTTAGGTTTTCAACTTAATTGCTTTTGTTTTAGGGTTTTATTTACTTGTCTTTGTTTATTATTAGTAGAATTAGGAATCCAAACAAAAAAATCATTGAACCATTCAAAAACGCGATCACGAACGTAAACTCGATTTTCAATTCACGCCTCGACGGGAAACGACCCGGGTGGGTTTTTAGGATTTTGCTTTGGTTAAAAGTGAAATCTTTTGAAAGCCTCACGGAATACTTATCTCTCTATTATTGATCTTATCCTTATTACGTATTTATATTATATATATTTATTATATATTATATTTATATGTATTAAAAAGGACGAGTCAATTTTTGGCGCCGTTGCCGGGGAGGTGTGTGCGATTTTCGTGTCTACGTTTGAAGATTAGTTTTTGAAGACCCTTCCTCGTGAAGTTATCATTTTCCGTTTGTGAATATTTTCTTATTATTAAAAAATTAAAAAAATACCAACAATACTTTTCCTAAAGTATTGAAAGTACCAAAAAAATTGAAAAACCAACAAAACAAATCGTGTTGTTAATCGTTATAATCGGCTCACCTTTGAATTACAAACTATAAGGAGGGTATAAGGCGGGCTTGATCCAAGGAACATCGCCCAAAAAGGAAGAACGCTTTTAAATCGCTTCGGCGTGCTAATTCCTTCCGCTCTCTTGTGCGTAGTTTAAAGAGCTACCGTGGACTTTTAACATCCGGTTACCAAAAATATTGTGTTGTTCTTGTTTTTAGTGCATGCGCACTCGCTCTTCTTCGAATCTAGTTGGTGAATCTTCTCCTAATCCAACTACTTCAAATCCGAAACGTCGTAACCGTAGACGTTCAAAGCAACCTTTTTCTCTTGAAGAATCTCCCGTAGATACGATGGCCGATCAACGTACTATGGCGGAATTGCTCCGTGCACCCACCGAGGGTTATGCGGAGGCAATCGTGGTTCCACCAATTCTTGCTGAGCATTTCGAGCTCAAGCATAGTCTCATTAATATGATGACTTCGGACCAATTCTTCGGACTTGAGAAAGACAATCCTCATGATCACATTCGTTGGTTTAACAAAATAACTTCCACAATAAAATACAAGGATGTGCCTAATTCAGCGATTAAGCTTATGCTTTTTCCATTCTCTCTTGCGGGGGCAGCCCGTCGTTGGCTCTAGACATGTTAAAATAAAACTACAACTAATAAAATGGAAATACTCGCTAATCATGGCAACTAAAACTAATAAGCATAACGATAATAATCATCATATCAAGCTAAATAACCTAGAACTACTAATAAACTACGAGCATAATGTAAAGCAATAACAATAGCAAAAAGTAAACTAGACATGACAATAAAACTAACAAACAACAATAATGATATCTAGTCTAAGAAAAACGACAATACGCATAAACATAATTGCTAAACATTATAACTAAGCTACGCTAATTAATTGAAAAAAAAGATTAAAATGGACCGAATTGGAGACCCGCAAATAAATGTATACCGCCCGATTTAATAAGCTAAATAAAATAGTCAAATTCTATCTAGCTTATTAAACCCATAAGCTCCGCGCCTCATGTGTTGAATCGGTTCCGTCAAACAAACAATTCAAACACTGTTAAACAACATATATTCAAAACACAACTGATTTGAAACTTTGTAAATTCTACTCGAATGGGTCAAGATCCAATAGTGAAAATTTAATTCAAACTAATGCTAAGACCCAAAACAACTAACAAGAAAAACTAGTTAATTAAGAAGTTAAACTGATTTGAAATCGATTTCTCTTCAATAAAAAAAACGTTTAATTAAGAAGTTTTAAATGGAACATGAAGAATAAGCTAAAGACTCCTTCGGTTTAATATAAACCTTGATCCAAAACGAATAAGCTAGAAGATAATCTTATTCGACCAAAAATAAGCTAGAAAGTAACTCAGCTTATTAAATAAGCTAATCGACATAGAAGAGTGAGAAAAAAAAACAAGATGCGAGAATAAGCCACAACCATAATCAAACCACCTTTTATAACTTTAACATAAAACTTCTTGAACAATAAGCTCGAATAAGCCTTAGAATGAAATTCACTTTTACATAAAACAAACTAATAGCCTATGTACAAAATTAAGTCACACTACAATTTTTAGAAAGTGAAACCAAAATCTATTACAACATTTTTAATAAAAACGTAACTAAAGAAAAATAAAGAAAGGAAAAAGTAGAAGAAAAAAAAGTGTTTATGAATCCCCCTCTTAAGATGCTGCGTTCCTACGCTATAAAAAAGAACCCAAAAAAAAGATAAGATGTAAAAAATTATAAAAGATGGAAAATAAGATAAGATAGCCATCACGTCTGCTCTTATTATGGCAATTCCAAATGGGCCTCTCTATTTTCTTTTTGGACTTCTATATTTGTTGGGCTTGTGGGCTGATTGTTTTAGCTGCTGTCTCCTGGACTTGTTATAAATGTTAAAAACTTTGATAAAATAAGGTCGGATCGACCATATAATGGGGTCTGGCCGGCCCAATAAGAAATGAAAGAACCGTCAGAACCGTAATCTCGCGCTCCTTTCATTCCCGTGCTCGGTTTTGTCCGATTTGCCTTTGTTTTTGTCCTTTTCTGAATATCCATTACCTGCACATCATAAATCACAAAACACACAAATACAATGCATTTTGATATATTTTGGTCATAAGAGGCTCGTTTATTAGGTGAAAGGTAAGGTGTAAATTTAGTAACATTACCAAAATCCCCCATACTAAACTATTCCCGTATCCTCACGCAATGTAATAAATACGCGCTTAAAACTAAAAAATTCCAATCCCCCCAAACTAATCACATTGAAAAGTAGCAAAGTACTCATCTAAAGGAATTAAGGAATCAAAAGTTAAGAAACGCCCCGTTTTTACCATTAAATCAACCACCACTAATGTTTTTATGTTTTTTCTACTACCTAATTATTATTCAACTAACTAACATGATTGACTTCCGTTTATTAGGATCATAGAACAAGATGCATTTCAAAAATCCCCTTAAAAAGGGTAAATTCATCGTCCCCGACTTTTCACTTGTCCAACTAAGCTTAAAACGAAATCACCGTTAATTATTAGTTAAGATGCTAATACTACTCATATTTGTAACTTGTAAACTTTTTACTCCCGACAATTTATTAATTATTAGGTGAATGTGCTATTTCCGAATTTCAACCATAGATCAACTTATTACAAAAACTATGTTTCACGTTCCACCCGATAAAAATGATTTAGAAGCGAGATCATCCCATTACGATTTTCATCTCGGCACAAATCCAACTCATCGGATTTAGTCATAAGTGATCGGGCTTTTGACACCTAGCGAAAGACTAGTATCGGGAACTCACAACCTTCAATTTTCTAAAATCTGGGCGAAAGGTTTTCCGTTTACACATATCTTTTTGAAAATCCCAATCATAAAACGAAATATGCTTAGTTTCAAGAAAGCATATTTAAAATTAATGAACACTAAGAGATTTTCCATTATTAAGCAATAAGCAACATTATAAACCTCGACCCTTTAGAAGGGGGGCTTGCAACGATCGGTCACGGCCTCCGCCAATGGGGGGGCAGCAAACATATTATTGGACCTTGATTATTATGGATAGATTGATGGTGGTAGAGTTATATATGGGGATGAGGTACCGGGGGGGGTGGCGATATATGGAGCGGAGAGGGGGGCCCACAGTCGATAAGCGAGTGCAAGCGGAAGGAGGATATAGATCTGCGCTAGAATTAATGAGATATCGCTGGTGGGGGGAGGGGGGGGGGGTCCAGCGGCGCGCGCTGTAGGTAAGGGGGGGGGGGGTCGAGACTGTCAAACATCTGCCGGGGACGGTCGCAGCCGGTTGACGACAATGGAGCGTGTGCGATCAGGCGGGTGAAGATATTATTCATTTTTTTTTTGATTTGATTATAAGTAATTGGATTGATGCAGACGGACCATTATTCGTCGGCTGCGAAGCGAAGGAACCATTTATAGAAAATTAAATATAAATATTTTGACACAAGACTAGCAATGTATTATAATATCGAGGTCGTGGACCAGTACTTTTTGAGTAGTGGTGTGCAAGGGCGGGGATGGGGAGATTCAGTAAATTTAGAGGATGTAGGAGGCTTGGCATGGCAATTTTTCCTGACAAACACAAGGATGCATCTGTTGTATAATGATACGTTCGGTATGGTAGGCCTTACACGGAGATTGGAGACAACAACAAAAGGATCGATCGAAAGTCCGACCCTTATGGAGTAGTAGCTCGATGGACAAGGGCATGGATTCCGATCAGGACATTCACATCCTTGTAATTTGGGATATATGATGGGCGGGCGCAGGTCGCGCGACAGCTTGAGCTTTTAAGGAGTCACGAGCCACACATTGATAGTGTGGTGGTATTATATGTATAGAATTTTGGGTTATGCGGGGGGAGACGTAACATCATCATGCATGGGTGTATTGGCTGTGTGGGTGTTTTGGTATTTGTTTGGGGTGGGAGACCGTGGTGGGCGGAGTATAGGAGGGTGGCCTATTGGAGTGGTTGTAAGGGGCTATCAGATCTGCGGCGGGTCTGTCGAGACACGCGTCGATATATGGGGTCGTAGTAGTCTGGGGGAAGAATATAGATTTCGCTAAGAGTTGGCTAGTACCGGAGCAGGATAAGAGCGGAAGCGCTAGGGGGTTATGGTGGATACAAAGCGCAGGCGTTATCTAAGGGTTGAGTTGAGTGTTTTGATGAGCGCAGAAGAAAACTCTCTAAAATTTTTTCTGTATGATGGATATATGGAAGCGTGGGGTAGTTGAGGGGAGGTGTGATTTGGGGGGGTACTAATAAACAAGATTGTAGCGGGGTACGATTAAGCACATGTATTCATCATGGTATGGACGGTCTGATGCTTGGAGGGATGGTCTAGGCCGCGGGCTCTCGGTGGTACGGAGTATCACGGGATATATATGGTGGGGCATGTTGCTCTACTACTAGGCAATAGGCTTAGTGTACTCGGTGGGAAGGAGCTGTGGGGGAGGCCGGTGGCGCAATGAGTTGTTAGCGGGGTGAAGGGGGTTCTTGCTACTGTATAGATGGCGGCGTGACTGAGTGGCGCGTGGATTTTAGTGGGTGGCGCTGTTAGTGGCGTATGGGGAGGTCTACTATGAAGATGTAGAACGTTGTTGGATAAGAGTGTGAGGGATAGTCGGGGGGGGGAGCGGTCCAAAAGAGAAAGCAGAGGGTGGGCGTGATGTGGAAGCTGCTTGTGAACGAAGGTCAAAGGTCGACAGCGCCGCGCGAGCATGCGAGAGCTTCAAAATCCGGGCAATCGGCTGGATCAATGGACAACACAAAAAACACAAAACAACGATGATGGAAGAGGCGAGCCTTATCACAACACAAAACACTTATTAGCAATTTAGAAAGAAGATAGAATGGATAAGCATGGGTTGCCACCCACGAAGCGCTTATTTAAGGTCACTTAGCTTGACCCGATCCCCCCATACTTGAGTTGGTCAAGGGGGATAGAAATGGGGATGACGAACACCCAAATTGGAGTGTATTGGTCTCCGTGAATCAACATCGTGGCTTTTCAGAGAAAGCTGAGAAGCTTCACGCCCCGATGTGATTGGAGAAGAAGGATATTTCTCCTTCGAAGCAAGAACAAAACGTGATTGAAAACTTGTATTATATTTTTGATGAAAATGTAAGTAAAGAGTATCAATCCACAGGGAAAGAAGAGCAGGGAGAAGATCTTGTGGATTGATGACTTCACAATTCATTATCCTCGGATCGTAATATCTTGTGGTACTAACTCCGGAAGTGAGAGAAACATCAAGATCGGATCCGAGATCATTAGAAGGAATGAAGTAGAAATCCAATTCAAGAGGGATGGGTGTGTGGCGAAAATATTAGGGGGCACATCAACGGGGGATGTATTCCACCGCCATCAATGGTTGAATTTCCCGAATCGGGATAATCAACATGAAATGATTCGAACTCGGGAAGGGAAGTAGAATATCAGCCATCTTACCGATTCGGAAAATCATATCACTCTCATCCCCGGTGGTATGAAGTCATCATCATTCAAAAAAATGTCCATCTCCTCCATAAGAGAGTCACTATCCTCGACCGGGATAGGAGATGGAGAGAAAACCTCGGTAGGATTTTCAGAATTAAATTCTTTCGGAGGACGGGGAGAAGAGTTATCGTAAAGCAAACTTTCCAAAAACAAAATATCTCCCTCCGGATCAAGGTTGACATCATCAATTCCTGGTGGAATTGAGTGGGGAAGAGTGAGTTCACCGGCGAACTTAATCAGAGAAATTGATCTTTTGCAGAATCATTAAATCGAAGTATCTCGATGAAGCAAAGATTCTAAAAGATCGGATTCGGCATTAAAACAAGGATATTCAATTCCCGGTGGAATTAAATTGGTATTTTCTAACACCTCATCATCAATTTGATCAACCTTAGTGGAAGTGATTTCTTCATCAAGATCAAAGAGAGGATTAGAGAAAATTTTAAAATTCTCATTTGGAATGTCCTCTTCGGAAAATGACTCATCACTCGAGGTGGAAATTCTTGCATTGATATCGAATAGAGGTTAAGAGAAGGGTAAGATCAAGATTCTTGAGAATCAACATACGGAGGCAAACACACACTACTCACCTTCGAAAGAAATCTTTGGTCTCGGACGGGTTGGGGTGATTTGGACCAAGGTCCTCGACACTAGGGACTTTAATAATTCGTCCGATTCCGTTCCGGAATAGTGTCAAGAATGCTCATCCACCCTTATGAAAAGAGAGTTCATTTTTGGTGGTGGAAGATCGGGGTGTGATTAGTGGCAAGAATAAAAGACAAAAAAAAAAAACCAAAAAAAAACAAAGGAGGGGAAGGCACACGGGAGGAAGTACAGAAATAATTTTCGTTTATTATCAAAGTGGGAATAGAACTTTCTTCGTCATTGTCATCATCGTAGCAAACGTGAATTCTTCCCGATATCGATCATTAGGCCGCATTGCTCGAGAGGCTTTCAATTCACTGTGAGAGCTTCTTCCTTCTTTTTTGTATGAAATGACCAACCGATATCACACATGGATGTCATAGGAATGCTCCCATAAAGCGTATTTTTGTAGAATTGAGAAAGCAATTTTGAGCATTGAAGATAGGATGATGAACGTATATTGCGGGGTTGAAATTGGTCAAAACCGAAAGAATTAGAATCATAACACGGATTTTGCTCATGATAATAGTCTTCATCCATTGGTTGACATTGGTAAATTTCATGCGGGCCCCCGCAATTTTCACAACAAAGATATTGTTGTTGAAAATCATGAAAATCTTGCGGGAAATTAAAGCCTTGATTGTAACAAAGGTTCCGGAATAGAAAACGGAACTTGAAGTGTACAATATGACCATAACAGCATTGTTTCCCAGCAAATACACAAAATAATAGGAGTTGTGGAAGGTGGTTGAAAACGTTAGGAGAATCATCAACAAAGTTAGGTTTTGAAACGTAAGGTAATGAATTTTCTTTTTCGGAATAGCACATCGTATCAAAACTTGGCAAAGTCTGTGGGAGCTCATCAATGGTTTGATTGCATGGCTCCGGATTAGAGATAATCGGAGCTTTCGGTGGACAATTATAACCAATGAGCACCCTTCCCACAGACTTACAAGTGCATTGTGACAAAAGATTCGTCTAACGAATCACCACACCCAGTAACAACAATTGTGGTTTAATTTGTGGAGGAAACTTTGGCGAGGAATTTTCACTGGGGTCCTGTTTGGACGAACAATGACCTCGTCGGAGGAGCATTAACAACGTTGGTATCGTCATCGGATGACTCGGAAGTGTTTAGAAGGTCTTGGTTAATTCCATTTTCATGACAAGTTGTAAACCAAACTTCCTTTAATTTCTTCCGCCATAGAGCACATCCTTGACAAGATGGACCTTCAACCGGGTTTCCACACTTCACACAAAGTATAGGAAGTCGTTGAGATCAGTCTGGCAGTTTTATTGGGATCACGAACGAACTTGTCTATGAGACCTCCTTTTGAACAACCACATGATTTATTGTACAAAGCTCCACAAGACGAACATTCTCTAATCGCGTAAAGGGGATTTAAACGATAGTCGAATGAATTAAATAAATAAGAAGGTAAAGAGAAAAAGAATTAAATGAATAAGAGGGTAAAGAGAATAAGAATTAAACGAATAAGAGGATAGAGAAGAATATTTATAGATTTTTCAAATAATACATAATGAAAAAAAAATAATAAAAAATAATAAAGAAAAATATTTTTAGATTTTTATTTTTAAGATAAAAGAAAAATATTTTTGGGTTTTTTAATATTTATAAAGGAAAAGAAAAAATAAAAATAAAAATAAAATAAGAAGAAAAATATTTTTGGATTTTTTTAAATATTTTTTATAAGTACGAAAATAAACTTTCCGAAGAAAGGATCTTCAAGGCACGAACACGAACAATCCCGTAAAAATCGCTATACCTCTCCCCGGCAGCGGCGCCATTTTGATGTACGTCAAACGCGTGTCGTAATAATATATATAGTATTTCCCGTTAGATAAGAAAATTACTTTAGGAAAAGTAATATTCTATCTTCCGGATGTCGTTTCCACGGTGAGAGATGAATTGAAATTCACGAGAATGTTTCGTTTGATGCTTGAATGACAAATATTTTGGTTTTGGTTTTAAACTAAAAATATAATATAAAAACTATAATAAAGCTAAAATAATATTAAAACGGGCATCCTCGCTAAATAACAATAAACGACAATGACAATAAATTAAATAACAATAAACTAAACAACAATCAACGAGCAAATAATAAACGAGCATACCACAAGTCTACGATAAATATGGCAATAATACACAAATATACTAAAAGCATACCGACCAAGCAAAAACGAATAAAGCAACATATAAACATACTAACTAGCAATGACAACTAAATGGACAATATGCATAGACATGATAAAAATAAACTTACAACTATAAAATGGAAATACTCGCTAATCATGGCAACTAAAACTAATAAGCATAACGATAATAATAATCATATCAAGCTAAATAACCTAGAACTACTAATAAACTACGAGCATAATGTAAAGCAATAACAATAGCAAAAAGTAAACTAGACATGACAATAAAACTAACAAACAGCAATAATGATATCTAGTCTAAGAAAAACGACAATACGCATAAACATAATTGCTAAACATTATAACTAAGCTACTCTAATTAATTGAAAAAAAAGATTAAAATGGAACCGAATTGGAGACCCGCAAATAAATGTATACCGCCCAATTTAATAAGCTAAAGAAAATAATCAAATTCTATCTAGCTTATTAAACCCATAAGCTCCGCGCCTCATGTGTTGAATCGGTTCCGTCAAACAAACAATTCAAACACTGTTAAACAACATATATTCAAAACACAACTGATTTGAAACTTTGTAAATTCTACTCGAATGGGTCAAGGCCCAATAGTGAAAATTTAATTCAAACTAATGCTAAGACCCAAAACAACTAACAAGAAAAACTAGTTAATTAAGAAGTTAAACTGATTTGAAATCCATTTCTCTTCAATAAAAAAAACGTTTAATTAAGAAGTTTTAAATGGAACATGAAGAATAAGCTAAAGACTCCTTCGGTTTAATATAAGCCTTGATCCAAAACGAATAAGCTAGAAGATAATCTTATTCGACCAAAAATAAGCTAGAAAGTAACTCAGCTTATTAAATAAGCTAATCGACATAGAAGAGTGAGAAAAAAAACAAGATGCGAGAATAAGCCACAACCATAATCAAACCACCTTTTATAACTTTAACATAAAACTTCTTGAACAATAAGCTCGAATAAGCTGAGATGAAATCAGCTTTTACATAAAAAAAACTAATAAGCTATTACAAAATTTAAGTCTACACTACAATTTTTAGAAAGTGAAACCAAAATCTATTACAACATTTTTAATAAAAACGTAACTAAAGAAAAATAAAGAAAGGAAAAAGTAGAAGAAAAAAAAGTGTTTATGAATCCCCCTCTTAAGCTGCTGCGTTCCTACACTATAAAAAAGAACCCAAAAAAAGATAAGATGTAAAAAATTATAAAAGATGGAAAAAAAGATAAGATAGCCATCACGTCTGCTCTTCTTATGGCAATTCCAAATGGGCCTCTCTATTTTCTTTTTGGACTTCTATATTTGTTGGGCTTGTGGGCTGGATTTGTTTTAGCTGCTGCGCCTGGACTTGTTATAATGTTTAACTTTGATAAATATGGGTCGGTCCGACCCATATAAATGGTGTCGGGCCGGCCCAATAAGAAATGAAAGAACCGTAATCTCGCGCTCCTTCCATTCCCGTGCTCGGTTTTGTCCGATTTGCCTTTGTTTTTGTCCTTTTCTGAATATCCATTACCTGCACATCATAAATCACAAAACACACAAATACAATGCATTTTTGATATATTTTGGTCATTTTAGGCTCGTTTTATTAGGTGAAAGGTATGTGTAATTTAGCACATACCAAAATCCCCCATACTAAACTATTCCCGTATCCTCACGCAATGTAATAAATACGCGCTTAAAACTAAAAATTCCAATCCCCCCAAACTAATCACCTTGAAAAGTAGCAAAGTACTCATCTAAAGGAATTAAGGAATCAAAAGTTAAGAAACGCCCCGTTTTTACCATTAAATCAACCACCACTAATGTTTTTATGTTTTTTCTACTACCTAATTATTATTCAACTAACTAACATGATTGACTTCCGTTTATTAGGATCATAGAACAAGATGCATTTCAAAAATCCCCTTAAAAAGGGTAAATTCATCATCCCCGACTTTTCACTTGTCCAACTAAGCTTAAAACGAAATCACCGTTAATTATAAGTTAAGATGCTAATACTACTCATATTTGTAACTTGTGAACTTTTTACTCCCGGCAATTATTAATTATTAGGTGAATGTGCTACTTCAAATTTCAACCATGGATCAACTTTATTGCAAAAACTATGTTCCACGTTCCACCCGAAAATAATGAGTTTTGAAGGCGAGATCATCCCATGTAGCGATTTTCATCTCGGCACATCCCAACCTCATCGGCTAAGTGATCGGGCTTTTGACACCTCACGAAGACTAGTATCGGGACTCACAGACCTTCAATTTCAAAATCTCTAAGGTTTTCCGTTTACACATATCTAATTTAATGTAATCATGAAATAGTCTTAGTTCAAAAGCATATTTAAATTTAATAAAAAGGATTTTCCATTTATTAAGCAATAAACAACATTATTAAACCTCGGTCATTTAGAAGGCTGCAACATCGGCCACGCCTCCGACAAGATGCAGCAAACATATTTCGACCTTGGATTATTATTCATACTTATTCAATGAAAACATAAAATAGTCTTAGCTCAAAAGCATATTTAAATTTAATAAAAAAGAAGAATTTTCCATTAAACAATATAAACTTAACAACATTATTAAGACAACGGATCCTTTTAGAAGGCTGCAAACATCGGCACAGGCCTCCGACAAGATGCAGCAAAACATATTTCGAACTTGGATTATTTTTATTATTTATTTTTGTTTTGTTTATATTATTTTAATTTTTAATTTTTTTTAATATATATAAATTTTATATCTTTTTTTTTAGCTGTATATCATCACATATATTACCCACGCTGGCCTTTATTCCTCGAAGACCACAACGATAGCAGAGTCCGACAAAGTGTTATTTCAACTTATTATTACACCAGCTGGACCCCCGCCTTAATTGAAGACTTCAACATCGGCCACGCCTCCGACACACAAGAAGAAGTAATCTGGCGGAGATTTTTATTACTACTACTTGACTCTCGTGTGAGTTTCTACAATTTTTATTAATTTGCCTGAAAAGAGAAAATTTCATTTTTAGAAAATTTAAGTATAAATTTGAACTAAGAGCAAAAAAAATTGATATATTTAAAATTATCACAAAAAATAGTTGATTTAAGTCTAATTGTTTAAAAGTAACACGTATTATTAGTCCGGTTCAAGACTTATGGAGCAAAAGTGGCAAATTACACTATGAGCTCTTAGGATTTTCAAATAATCCTTGCTTAGCATCCAACTTCTACTTAACACTATCATTTTTCGTTCTTCACGAAGATTCGCGAATGCTTAGTCTAAAAGTTAAGGAACAAGCTAGAGCTCAACACGCTCGATCGGGTCAAATTTTTTTCTTCTATCTACCTAGTAGGAAAGTCAAAATTGTGACAAAACACTTTTTTTTTGATACTTTTCAAAATTTTTGGTGGTAAAAACGGGCTTACGTGAAAACAACGGCTGCAGGCATAATCAAATCAAAGATCCCCCATACTAGAACTAAACATTGTCCTCAATGTTTTAAATGGTACCTATGTCATACTAAATCCGTTTATGAATTATGCTAAAGATAACCTTTAGCGAAAAAGATTAGATATTGGGGATTCCCAAAACTTAGAAGCGGCAGAGGATGTGAAGCCTCGAGTGAATGATGGCCATAACCGCGAGCACGAGAGTCATCACAATCCGGGAAATCCTGGACAATAAACCACAAAAACACAAGCAAACGAGAATAGAAGAGGCGAGCCTTCTCACAACAACAAAACACTTATTCATTACTACTAAGCTAACATACTACTACTACGGATAAACTAGGATAAGCATGGGGTGCCTCCCACGAAGCGCTTGTTTAAGGTCACTTAGCTTGACCTAATCCCCCATACTTGAGCTTGTCAAGGGGGATAGAAATGGGGATGACGAACACCCCCACAATTGAGAGTGTTGTCTCCAGAATGCAACATCGGGCTTTCAGGAGAAAGCTGGAAACTTTAAGCCCCGATGTGATCGAAGAAGGAGGAGAATTCCCTTATATAAGCAAGAACACCGTGATTGAAAACTTTGTCTTCATTTTCGGATGAAAATGTAAGTAAAGTATCAATCATGGGGGAAAGAGTAGCAAGAATTCTCGTGGATTCGACTTCAATGCATATCCTCGGATCGTAAATCTTGTTACTATCCCATCCGAATGAGAAGAATCATTAAAGATTCGGATCCAGATCATTCAACAAAGGAATGAAGTCGAAATCCAATTGAAAGGGCGAGATGGTTGGTCAAAAATATATGGGCACATCACCGAGGAGGTCATCCACCACATCAATGGTTGAAACTTCCCGTATCGGGATAATCAACAAGAATGAATCGAACTCGGAGATGGGAGGATAGAGTTATCGTCATCTCCGAGCGAAATCATCACTCTTACAAGCATCTCGGATGTACGCTATAAGAGTCACATCACCAAGAAAAAAAATCAATCTCCGTCCATAAAGAAGAGAAGTCACTATCCTTATCGGGATAGAGATGGAGAGAAAGACACGGTAGGATTTTTCCAGAATTAAATTCTTCGGAGGACGGGGAAGACGATATTTATCGAAAAGCAAACATTCCAAAAACAAAGTAATCTCTCCCACCGGATCAAGGTTGACATCAACATTCCTGGTGGAATCGAGTGAGGAAGAGTGGTTTCACCCGTGAACTCAATCAAGAGAGAATCGCTCTATTTGAGAATCAATAATTCGAATATCTCATGAAGCGAAAGACTCTAAAATATCAAATTCGGCATTAAAAAACAAAAATTTCAATTCTCCCCGATGGAATGTTCGAATTGGTATTTTTCTAACACCTCATCATCAATTTGATCAACCTTAGTGGAAGTGATTTCTTCATTAAGATCAAAGAGAGTATTAGAGAAAATTTTAAAATTCTCATTTGGAACATCCTCTTCGGAAAATGACTCATCACTCAAGGTAAAATCTTCATAGATATCGAAGAGAGGGTTAGAGAAAGAAGATCATGATTCTTTGAAGAATCATCATACGAAGGCAAATCACACTCACCTTCGCAAGAATCTTCGGACTCACTTGGGATTTGGACAAGGTCCTCGACACTAGACTTTATTTAAATCGTACCGTTTCTTTTTACCGGAATAGACAAGACCAAGAATCTCCATACCTCCATTATGAGAGAGTTCGTTTTTTGGTGAATTCGGTGTTGATTGCAACACACGTGAGGAAGTTTTTAGAAATAATAATTTCAAAGGGATAGAACTATTCTTCGTCATCGTCATCCATGTAGCATACCGGGAATCTTCACCAATATCGATCTTATAGCCGCTTGCCCTTTCTTCAATTCGCTTTTAACTTCTCTTCCTTCACTTTTTGTATTAATTGACCACACACCAAATCACATATGGAATGTCATTTCATCCAAAAGCTTGTTTTGAGAATTGAGAAAGACCATTTTGAGCATTGAAGATTGATTGATTGACGATATATTGCGGGGTTGAAATTGGGGAAAGGTCAAACCAAAAGAATTAGAATCATAACTAAGCAAGAATATTGCTCATGATAATAGTCCTTCATTCATTCGTTGACATTAAAAAGTCTCATGAGGACCCCCCCTCAATTTTCACAACAAATATATTGTTTTTGAAACTCAATGAAAAATTTTTTGGTATTGTGAAGGTGGTTTAAGCAAAACTTGGAGAATCGTAGGAAAGAGTCTACGGAGTTGAAAAATTTGAATTGGTGTTCAATTTTCAACAGTACAGATAAAAACAAACTCCATCATAATTCAATTATAAACAAGACCCCACATTGTTGCATGACCAAAAAGACATTGTTGTTGCAAACTATTGCAAAATTTTGTAAGGGGGGGGAGGATCTCATTAAGGTTTATGGATTGTAGCAAAGTTTCCTTGGATTCAGAGATAATTGAATTTGCGGTGTGACAATTTATAACCAATAATAGCAACTTTCCCACAGGTACTGAACAAGTGCAACGTTGACAAAAGATTCCATCTAACAATCATCCACACTCGTAACCACAACCGGGGGTCTTGTTTGACAACGAATGGCTCTTGATTTTTATTAACAAAGTTAATATCGTCATCGATGCTCGGAAGTGTCCTTGGAAGTCCCGTGAAAACACTTCCTCCAATGTCTTTCGTGTATTAGAGCACATCGTCGACAAAATAGAGACCGTGTTTACTTAAAAAGGGGCGGGGGTGGTTGGAAAACTAGGTAAGGGATGAGAACCGGGTAACCACAATCGAGACAAACATTTTACAATTTTAAAGGGGTCGTTCAGACAGTCGGGTACGGAAACAAGAATCTTGTCCTTCAAGACTCCCTTTTTGAACAACCACCACAGTCTCCAGTGTAACAAAAGATTCCACAAACAGCATCTAAACCTTTAATCGCGTAAAGGGGATTTAAAAACGATAGTTCGAAATGACGCCATAAGAATTAAAAACAATTAGAGGATAAAAAGAATTAAATGAAATAAGACGTAAATACGAGAGAAAAGAAATTAAACGAATAATAGGTAAAGAGAATACAAGAAATTAAACGAATAAGAGGATATAGAAGAATAATTTTTAAGATTTTTTCAAAAATACATAATGAAGCAGAAAAAAAATTTAAAAATAAAGAAACAAAAAATATGTTAATTTTTAATATTACTAAAATAAAAGAAAAATATTTTTGGGTTTTTTTTTAATAAGTAGCGAAAATAACTTTTTTTCCCCGAAGAAAGGAACTTCAGGCACGAACGAAGTCATAAGACAAACAATCTCGTAAAAATCGCTACTCTCACACCGGCAAAAGCGCTACGCCAAAAAACTGATTCGATATAAATATAAAAATAAAATATATTAAAATACGCAATTCGGTAAAAGTATATAGAGAGTACCGCGTTAGATATGAAAATTACTTTAGAAAAAATAATAGTCTATCTTCCGAGTGTCGTATCCACGGCGAGAGATGAATTGAAAAACATGAAGGCGTTTCGTTTGATGCTTAATGACCAAAATATTTTGGTTTTTGGTTTTTAAAACCTAAAAATAAAATATAAAAAACATAAATAAAGCTAAAATAATTATTAAAACTTAAAACGGGCATCCTCGCTAAATAACAATAAATGCCACACAGACAATAAATTAAAGAAACAATAAACTAAACAACAATCACGAATCAAAACAATAACGAGCAATTACCACAAGTCTACGATAAATAAGGGCAATAATAACAACTAAACTAACAAACCCACCAATCATAAACGAATAAAGCAAACCAATAAAACATACTAACTAAGCATGACAACTAATGGACAATAATAATAGATCATTTCAAATAAAACTACAACTAATAAAATGGAAATACTCGCTAATCATGGCAACTAAAACTAATAAGCATAACGATAATAATAATCATATCAAGCTAAATAACCTAGAACTACTAATAAACTACGAGCATAATGTAAAGCAATAACAATAGCAAAAAGTAAACTAGACATGGCAATAAAACTAACAAACAGCAATAATGATATCTAGTCTAAGAAAAACGGCAAAACGCGATAAACCTAAATGCTAAAACATTATAACTAAGCTACGCTAATAAATGAAAAAATAGATTTAAACTGACACAGAAATTGGAACCCCAAATAAAATGATACCGCCCGATGTAAATAACAAAAGAAATTAGTCAAAATATATATACATTATTAAACCCATAAAGCTCCGCCGCCACATGTTTGAATCAGTATCCGTCAAACAAACAATCAAGACCACTGTTCAAGCAACAGTATATTCAAAAACCGAACTGATTTGAAACTTTGTAAATTCTAACTACGAATGGGATCAAGGGCCCCATAGTGAAAATTTAAATTCAAACTAATGGCTAAGACCCAAAACCAGACTAACAAGGAAAAACTAGTCAATTAAGAAGACAAACTGATTTTAAATCCATATCTCTTCAATAAAAGAAGTTTAATTAGAGAATTTTAAATGGAACATGATGAATAAGGCAAAAAGACCCTTCGGTTAAATATAAGCCTGATCCAAAACGATAAGCTATAAGATAACATCTTATTCAGACCAAAAATAGCTAGAAAGTAACTCACTTATTAAATAAACTAGAGCGAACATAGAAGAGTGAAGAAAAAAACAAGAATAAGAAATAAAGCCACAACCATAATCAGAAAGGGAAAAAATAAGAGTAAAATAAAAAATACCGACTAGACAATATCCACATAACCCCCCCAAAAGCAAGCGCGAAAATCAAAGCTAAGCATCCCACCTCCCTATCACCCACCCCAAAACACCTTTAATAAACAATCAACAAAAAACTTCTAGAACAAACACTCGAATAAGCAGATTATTAAATCCCTTTATACATAAAAAAAACTAATAAGCTATTACAAAATTTAAGTCTACACTACAATTTTTAGAAAGTAAAACCAAAATCTATTACAACCTTTTTAATAAAAACGTAACTAAAGAAAAATAAAGAAAGGAAAAAGTAGAAAAAAAGTGTTTATGAATCCCCCTCTTAAGCTGCTGCGTTCCTACGCTATAAAAAAAAGAACCCAAAAAAAAGATCAAAGTATGTCAAACATATAAAAAGAAGGAAAAAAAAGATATGATAGCCATCACTCTGCTCTTCTTATGGCATTCCAATGGCCTACCTATTATCTTTTTGACTTCGTATATTTGTATAGCTTGTGGTGGGCTGGATTTTGTTTTAGGGCTAGCTGTGCGGGTCTGACTTGTTATAATGTTTAACTTTGATAAATATCGGTCGGTCCGACCCATATAAATGGTGTCGGGACGGCCCAATAAGAGATGAAAGCACCGTCGAACTCGATTTCTCGTGCTCTCTTTATTCCCGTGCTCGGTTTTATTCATTTTTCTCTTTATTTTATCCTTTTTTTGATATTCGTACCTGCACATACACAAACATAAAAACAAGCATATATTTGCCATTTTAATTATATTTTTGGTCTTTTGGGTTCGTTTTTCATGGTAAAAAATATGTATAAAATAGCGAATACCATTTACCATCTCTTTAAACCATGTTTGTTCTGAAGATCATCAGCAGCTTTGACTGTGTTCCAATCCAGATCAAGTGTTTCGGGTCTAGGAGGTTGTTTGAACCAGATTGAGTTGTCATTCTTTGAAGTATCATCCGATTGTGGTTGATCCGTATGCTTAACACCCTCATCTTGAGTGGGTTCCTCCACATCTATGGATACCTCATGAGCATGTTCTTAAGCTGATTCGTCTGATGTCATAGATTTGTCAGTCTTAGAGGTTTTGGATGTAGTGTTACCTTTTGTTGACTTCTTAGATCCGGATGATTTCTTAGACGATTCAGCATTAGTTCTCTTTCTCCTTTTCTTCTCTTTCCTTTGGTTTGATCCACCAGTAG
>BQNB010027011.1:0-58022 GCA_026074375.1 Tanacetum coccineum
AAGTTGTCTTATCTCATTGTCCGGTAAAATACATTGTGAATAAATCTTTGAAAAAAAAAAAAAACCAAAAAATTAGTGTAGATTTTCTTTTTATATTTCTAATTAGTGCATACGCACTCGTTCTCAAGCTCGTCGTCTTCGACACCATCAACAACAACAACAAGTTCCTCCGAATCTTGTTGAACCTCCCAAAGATACGATGGCTGATAATCGAACTATGGCAGAATTGCTCCAGGCTCCCACCGAGGGATACGAGGACGCAATTGTTGTTCCTGAAATCGAAGCAGCAAATTTTGAGATCAAGCATGGATTGCTAACTCTTGTCCAGAACAAGCAGTTCTTCGGAAATGACAAAGAGGACCCACATGCCCACATCCGTTACTTCAATAAAATCACCTCTACTTTGAGATATCCTAATGTCCCGACCACATCAATTAAGTTGATGCTTTTTCCTTTCTCTCTCGAGGGGGCAGCCCGGATATGCTTGTGAAATAACCCCCCTCGATTCTCAATTTCAAACATGAGATGACCTCGTTGCTAATTCTATATCAATCAGTTTTTCCTCCTTCTAAACGACAAATCTTCGGAATGAAATTACAACTTTCGGGAACAAGATTTTGATGAGTGTTTATGAGGCTTCGGGATCGATTCAAAGATCTTCTCCGAGCATGCCACATCATGGAATTCTCGGCGCTTCACCAACTTGATACATTTTACAATGCCTTAATGTTTAATGATTCTTAGACTCTTTTGAACTCGCCGCAGGTGGTAACTTTGTTGGCAAAAGGCCCGTCTGATTGCTCTGTAGCATCATCGAGGCGCAAGTTCAAAGTTCGTTCACTCCCGACAGCAAAGCCATTGTTGCTAAAGTGATAGTACAACGCTTCACCTCCGGATAATCTCGCGATGTTGCTAAATTGAAAGATATGGTTAGAGCTCTACTTCTCGGACAAGCAAGACATTCCAGTTCAGCTCCCGCTCACGTAAAATGCGGCTTGAGCTAATAGTTGTGTGTACTGCGGTGTGTGCCCACTCATATGTAATTGTCCGGCTTAGCCGATAGGCACAATATTACGGATAACATCAAGAATAGTCTCGCAAGCGCCGAGCCAATTTCAACAGGAATTCTGGTTACGTCCAGCCGCGATGGCAAACCAAATCAAAAACCACCCGGTTTTCCTCATGCAACACAAACAGCCAGCCAACAATCATAAAGGATATTTGTGGTTTAAGAAGGTTATGGGAGGATGTATTCGTGGAACCAGAACAAAACCAAAACGTGGAAATGGTACAAACCAGGGTCCAAATCAGACCCCAGGTTCAACAACAAGCCCCAATGTATCAAACTGGTTAATCAACACCCAGCTTACCAAGCTCCAGCTCATCAAGCTTCGGGTGTGTCAAAAACTGATTTTGAGAGCTATGTTAAAGCTAATGATGCGGTTATGCAAAATATGCAAAAACCAAATATCCAACATAAAACGACTTGCTCCCAAAATCGTTAATTCCAACCAAGCTTCTACTTCAAGTTCGGGTTCTCTTCCTCGAACACCGTTGCTAACCGAAGGGTGAATTGAAGCAATCCACCTCCAGAAGCGGTGATTTCATATGGATGGACCTCAAATTCCACCTCCGGTGGTTGGAAGTTGAATCCGAAGGTGACAAAGGAACGTTGCTTCCTAACTGAAAGTACCAAAGACGTCAAACCTACCGGTTAGTCCAAGTTGATGAACCATGTTGTTCATGCCTTGAGCCAATAACGACTGTTACCATATCCAATTAGGGTAAACAAGAGAGAAAATCAGCCGAAAGGACGACCTTTTAGCTTTTGAAATTTATGGAAATTTTTCGGATCTCCATCTTCGAGCTTGAGCTTGCAGATGCGTCTCCTACACATGCCAAAGTTTGCACGGATGTTCAGAAAGCTTTTGAACAAAAAAAGACAATGATCTTGGAATTAACCAAAACATCCGGTTAATGAAATGCTCGGCAAGTACATTCCTAATGAATTTCCCGAAAAATTAGAGACCGGGTAAGATTTCTGATAGTAGTGATTTTCCAGAGTTGGATGAATGCTTGGCCCTGGCCGATCTCGGTGCAAGCTTCATCTATGCCACTCTCCGTTTTGAAAAAGCTTAATCTCGCCAAAGATCACCAAAACTAGGATGATACACGGGTTAGCCGACCGTCGATCTCCACTCCCACCGGCATAGCGAAGATGTTTTTGTGAAGGTTGGAACTTCTACTTTCTAGCGATTTGTGTGGTAGTTGATATGATGCCGGACCCTAGAGTCCTGTTGATTTAGGAAAGACATTTTTAAGAACGGCAAGAAGAGCCTTTTGATTGATGTACACGGGCAAAGATAACATTAAGACATGATGACCAATCCGTGATTTTCAAAGTAGGTGATACGAAAAATTTATCCTACAATGCCATAGAATCAGTTAACAAGGCCGACTTTATTGATATAGCTTGTGAGGTTTATTCTCAGAAATTTTAGGATTCGCAGAGTATTAGCAAATGGAAATTCCACTCCTTACTTTGAAAGATTGTTGATACACTTCTCCACAACCCAACTCCTTTTGAGGGTAGTGATTTTCATTCTGAAGAATCGTGGCTGTGAACTTTTGATATTCGTATATAAGTCAGGATATGTATGATGACCGAATGTGATCCGAGGAGAAGGACTATTCTTTCTTCTATGAAGTATCCTAAATAGTGAGCCCTTATCTACCACTTCCCTCACCATACAAATTAATTTCCCTGAGGTTAGAAAAGAACTTAAGAATGTGAAGCCAAATACATGAACATCAATTGATGATCCATCTGAAGGTCGTGTCACGGACTTACCTCCCCACCTCGAATATGCATTTTTGGAGGGTGACAACAAGTTACCAGTCATCATTGCTAAAGATTTGAGTGTCGGGAGAAACGCTCTCATAAAGGGGCTTGCAGTCCCCCAACGAAGCCATCGCTTGGAAAATCCTCGATATCAGGGTATTACACGACTTTTGTTCTCACAAATTCTAATGGAAGAGGACTAAACTCCAGCGGTCCAACTGTAACACCCTCAAAATACTGAGTATTGCAACGGTAATGTTTGAATATCGAGCGTTACATTATTGGGTCAATAGCACAAGATCTGAGAACGACTACTAAACGTGTCGTTTGAAAAAGATACATTGGATTAACAAAATACTCGTTTGTTACATAAGCCCTTGGCTTCAAATTGTTCGACAATACAAATAAAGATTTCGGTTTATAACGATTATCCCCAAAGTGTAATTATAGACCCCAAATCATAAGTGTTGATCTATTCTATTATTGACTCCACAATGGTCTCATCGCACCTCGAGCCTTTTTGACCTGAAAAACATGATTTAAAACGTCAAACATAAAGTTGGTGAATTTATAGGTTTATGAAACATCGATAATAGAGGACTGCAAGATTTCAGTGTATGATTAAGCAACAATGCAAAACATCATAAAATGTAAATTCCGTTTTCCTAAGCTCTGACACTGAAGCTCGACATGTATGGATGCAATATAAATTTGACCACAGGTGTCCTGTGAATGATGTGCTAACCCGCAAATCCCAGATTCGACATGGTAGCGTTCCTTCCCAGTGACAGCTAGTCACCCGAATGGGATTGTTCAATCCTATAGTTCTATCCATAACATTAAGCCAAACAATGTAATCCCAATCACCTCTAAGCATTTTAAAGTTATGTTCATGGACTTAATGGGTTATAGTAACTTAGGCAAAACAATAATCATGGTATAAATGTTACACTTGCGTCAATTTGTAAAACAAAGCATTTCTCCCCCAAGGATGACTAAATCATTTAAATAATTGTAAAACATGGAGCTATGAACTCACCTTAGCCGGTAGTTCTCTGAATGATAATAAATATCCAAGTAAGAGATGATATCACACGTCAAAGTACCTAAGAATAAGTACGAGTCAAGTCTTAGTTTCATCACATTTAAGCTAACGACTATGTATAACTAAATCCCATTTTTTAAGTTTATTATACCGTTTATAACTTGTGAGGAGATGCACAAGATCATGTATTATCATTCATCGTTTGTATTTAAAAACGTGAAATTGTTTCCGTTTAATAACTATTTCATATTTATTACTTCTCGATAATAATATTTAATTATTACTCGAAACATAAGCGTATATATGTTATATATATATCCCGTTTGTACTCGCTTAAGTTCATTAAAACAATGACTTTTGTTTGTTTTATCAAAATAATCATAGAAGGTTTCTCATATTTACGGTTTTAGTCCTTCGTTTTACAGTTTTTTATTTATCTTACAAGTGAACTCCAAGTTTTTAATAGTATTAAAATTATCATTTATTTTCATTGTTTACCAACTTTAGCCCTTAATATACTTAGTCTCATGAACTGACGAAATGAGTCCTTATGGTTTAATGATTTCAAATCACCGTTGCACGCTGTCACTCTAAACCGTTTGCTGTCTGCCTGATGTGTATTAACGATATTCAGTCCTCTGTTTTCGATTTAATTTAAATGTTCAAATTGAGTCCTTATCGTTTAGACATTTACGACATTCGTCCTTATAGTTTATAAGTTTTCAATATACGACTTTTACATTTTATTTAAGTTTCGGGGGAAAAAATGGCAGAATTTGTCCCTTTACTTTCGGTTTTCGTATTTTGACCACGAAAAGGTTTAAAACAGTTTTAAATTGCTTTTTATCCTTAAAATAGGTCATAAAAGTTGTTCGGCTTAAAAATAAGCTTATCGAGCTTATTTTTGGCTTAACGGGCCTTATTGGGCCCGTTAAGGTCCGTTTAGCATTTTAACGTTCCGTTATAGTTTTAATAGGTCCGAAAGTCTTTGATAAGCTCACGAGGGTCTGTTAAGCTTAAAATAAGCTCGGGGAGCTTATTATGGCTTATTTCGAGCTTATTGGGCCCGTAGGCCCAATAGCTTAACCCGATGCACCCTTTAGAGTTTTTAGGCTTCTCCTAGTTTATTTTCAACTCATATTAAGCCCAAATAAACTGTTTTTATTTCGGCTTATTCCAAATAAGCTAAATAAGCTAATAAGCATTTCTATTGGGCCGGCTTGGGCCCGTTAAGGGTTTTAAAGTGTTTCGTTGGGTCCATTAGGGTCCGTTAGGCACATTAAGTTCCAATAAGCACTTAGCGAGTCAGTTTGCTTATTTAGCTTATTCGATAAGCTAATAATGCCTATCGTGGGGCTATTGGGCTCGATAGAAACGGTAAGGGTTCTAGTGGTTCGGTCTTAATTCTCTTGGGCCCAATAACGTTTTCTAGGATTTTTAGAAGACTTATGGGTTGTTGAAGCTTCCCAATAAGCTGTGGAAGCTTATTCGTGGTCGTTGGGCTTGCTTTGGGCCTCGTCGGTGGGCTGTTAGGTTTTACGAGTCCATTAGTGGCCCGAATGGTTTATTAGTGTAACATATGGGTCTCGATAAATCGTCTCTAACTCTAAAACAACGTGTCTAGCATTTCCTAATCGTGACTCATAACATGCAAACGTTCCTTAACCTCGTATACACGCACCCAAGCCAAGTTGTTGTATTTTTAGCAATTGTTTACGTACGTATTTTCATACATTTTGAATATATCAAGCGATTCTCACATGGGTTGCTTTCCTTGTATTTTAGATGATACCAAAAGGCTTGACTCGTAACTTAACATGTTTTACATACGTTGTGAATGTTTTTACCACACAGGTTTCCAAACGCCAACCTTACGTATAAGCCCATACGTGTGCTGTGGAACCGTTTATTGTTTGGGTCGAACCATGCATGTTCATGCCCATATTAACTTGGTTACACCCAAGTTAACGAACTCTTTTCAACTAGACATGAATAAACTAGTAGAATGTAGGTAGTTATGAGTTTAGTTCGACTTACAATCGTCCTAGATTCTTGGTTGTGGATTGATGAGGCAACCCGACTCTTATACACCCAAACGTGTTCGAATATGGTTTCCAAAGCTTATAATAAAAACCCGCCTCCTTTAGGCTCGTGTTTTACCATTTCTAGTGTATATTGGTTCGAATGAAACAAGGTGAGTGTGTTTGGTTGCGGGTTGTATCCCGAACAAGAGAAGAGAGTGTTTGAGGTGTGTGTGAGTTAACAAGAGTGTCAAAGGGTAAATATGAATGTATATTTATAGGCAAGGAACTAGTTTACACTCTTGGTTTCATGGACAACCCACACCGAACCAAGTTTGTCCCCTAGGAGGTAGTTTGAAGTTTCCTAGTTACTCAATATGGTTTTATGCTAAACCACTCTAGTACAAGTTTTAATGAGGGGATTTTGGTACATGATTCACTTAGCTAGCAAAATCTTATGGATTGTGTATTCTTGCTTGGTTAACCGCGGCACAAAGAGTGGGCAAAGCAAGGAATGGTTATTATCCAATGTGTCAAAGATCATTAGGGGACCATTAGGACACATTTTAATTACCTAGGATTAGTTCTAGTACCTCTAAGGTCCATAGTTGATTTTTAGTATTAAGTAAATCACTTAGGACAATTTTTGGTGAGTTTACTTGCCCACATTCGGAAATCAAGTGATATAGACACAAGATTCTATTTAATTTTGTGTCTAGGCGTTTAATACGGGTATTGGTTTGAGTCTAGGTAAGTCTAGGTATTTCCGGGGTGCGTCCAAATGTATTTTTATCGCGAAACGTCACCCTTTTACGTGACCCATAAAAATAAAATACGCAAGGTACGTAATTATCTTTTAGATATTATTTCATACTTGGTTGATGTAACCTGAATTTATTTGATGACGTTTACATTCATTGATTTTTTTAATTTTTTTTTTAGTTTACGCGTTTTGTTAGCTTAAAAGTAAAAAATTTGATGTAAACGCGTATCGAACTAAAACAATAATGATCATTAATAGAGTCGTACAAAGACATGAAAAATGAGAAATGTTACAGTCTCCACCCGTTAAAAGAGCTTTGTCCTCAAGCTTAGACTTGTAGTGGATGTCGAAGTCCCCGAGTTTGTGAAGAGTTTTGGGTATTTCTGGTCTTGAACGAATTCTTCACGTTCCAGGTGAACTCAGGGGCCCCGCTAGAGTTCCAGACGACCTTATAAACCAGTGGTATACGGCTTCGCCTTCAACCTTTTGATCTCCGTTTCATGTTTCAACGGGCTCTTCACGAACTGGAGCTTATCGTCACATGGAATTCCTGTAACGGCAATCGACTATTGGTTAGTCGCATAACATTTCTTCAGTTAGATACATTGGAAGGTTGTGGTGAACTTCTGCTCAAGCTCTTGAGGAAGTTCCACCCTGTAGGTAACCTTTCCTAACTTTTGCTAAACTTTTGATAAGGTCAAGAATATCTCGGGTTCAGGTTGCCCGCTTATACCGTACCGTAGGACTCCCTTCCATAGGTGAGACCTTTGAGGCATAACTCTGTCTCCAATTCGAACTCCATCGGGTTTCGCTTCCGATCAGCGTTAGCTCTTTTGTCGGTCCTGTGCCGCTTGCATCCTTGCTGATCAGGGACGACTTTTCGTTGATTTCTGGGATTAAATTCCGGAACAGTCAGTTGGGCCTTCCACCTCGGCCAGATCTTGGTGTGCATTTTCGACCCATCAGTGCTCATTAAGGGGGGCCTTTTATGCTAGCGTGATAACTGTTGTGGTATTGCAAAACTCGGCCACCAATGCATATGTTAACCCAGCCTTTACCAAATCGAATCACCACGCAAGCACCTAGCATGTCCTGAGAGTTTGATATGGTCCTCTCGCTTATGGCCGTCAGTTTCTTGGATTGATACGCAGTGCTCTGCTAATGTCGTACCAAAGCTTTTTGTAAATGACCTCCAGAAATTTGAGTGAATCTCCCATCACGATCGCAGATAATTGAGGCAGGTATCTCGTGTCTTGCCACTATCCTGTTCAAGTACAACCTCGCCAATTTATCCAATGGATCATTCTCCCGTATTGGTAAGAAGTGAGCAGATTTTGTAAGTCGATCCACAATCACCCAGATGGTGTCGAAACATGAGACGGGACCTAGGAGTTTGGTGATAATCCTATGTTTTTTTATTATCCACTTCACTGGGTATTTTCTGGTTGTTATTTAATCCTGATGGCCTTTGATGGTTCAGGCCTTTGACCTTGCACATGTAAGGCATTTTGTAAACATCGTGGCGATGTCAGCCTTTATGTTTGGCCACCAAAATAATTTTCTTCACTTCTTGGTACACACTTTTCGAAACCGGGATGGATTAGAGAATTTCGACTTGTGGGATTCGAGCATATCAAGGATCTTAATGGTTCCATAGCAAGGTATCCAACTCCTGTTGTGTAAGCATAGTGTCCCATCGGCACGTGGTTCCAATCTTTCCTTGGGTATATCCCTTCGGATCATACCTCCTACGTCTTCATTTACAATATTCTCTGGTTTTATGGGGCTTCGATCTGAGCTTCTAATATTCGTTTGGGAAGATCCAACACCATTGTCATAACCAAGCTCGAACCCGAATGGCTCAATCCGTGCTTTTACGGTCAAGCGCATCGGCAACTACGTTTGCTTTCCTGGTGATAACGGAAAAAAAAAAAATATCACAGTCGTAGTCATTCAGCTAATTCTAGCAACGGCGTTGCTCATGTTATCTAAGCTCCTTCTGATGAGAAATGATAGGATTTTGGTGTTGTAGGCTTTTTATGGTCAGTAATACGGTGCATCTGGTTCGTATAGGATAGTGTCTCCATATCTTTTAGGGCAAACTTACCGATCCATGCTCCAAATCATGGGTGGTGTAGTTCTTCTCGTTAAACTTTTAATGTCGAGAAGCATAGGCAGATCACTTCTCTCTACTGCATTAACACCGACCTAGCCTTTGTGTGACGCATCACAGTATACCACAGTCTTCGCTCCCTTCAGGTAAAGCCAGAATTGGGGCACTGCACAGTTTTGCTCTTATCAACTGGAAAGCATTCTCTACCTTTTCTCCATATTTCAGTCTAACTTGATTCTTTCTGAGTAAGTTTGTTCATTGACTTAGCAATCTACGAAAATCCTTCACAGAACCTTCGATAGTAACCAGCAAGACTAAAAACTTGGTGGATCTCGTTGGGTCTTGGAGATGCCAATCCTGATAGATGCTATCTGGCGAGGTCCACATGTATGCTTTACTATCAATGACATGTACGAGAAATTGTACCTTCGGAATCAAATTTCACATTTTGAAATTTTTGGCGTACAACTTCTTCCTTCGTAAGCAATTCAAAATTGTTTAAAGGTGTTCTTCATGCTCCCTTTTTTTTGATAAATAAGTAGTCATCGATGGAGGACAATTACGAATTATCCAATGTAAGGGTTCTGCACACTCGGTTCATGAGGTCATGAATACCGCAGTGTGCGTTTTGTCAGTTATACCGGAATGGCATAACCTGAAACTGTCATATGGCCATACCGAGTTTCGAAATGCCGTCTTCGGGATGTCTTGTTCTCGCTACTCTAGCTGGTATTATCCGGATCTAGATCTATATTCGAATAAATACTAGATCCTTGAATGAGTTGATCAAATAAAAATCGTCGATCTCGGGACCGTGGTTACGATTCTTTACGTCTAGTTTATTTACTCACTGGTAGTCGATGGCACATCCTGAACGACCCGTCCTTCTTTTTGGACAATAAGACCGGGGCTCCACAAGTCGAGGAACTAAGTATTTGAATCCCTCTGTCAGAAAGGCTTTCCCTGTAATTGTTCTGCTAATTCCTTCATTTCGGTTCGGCCAATCGATATGGTGCTCGAGGCTCAGGGTGCGGCTCTAGATTAAGTCAATTTGAAATTCCATGGTCGAGTGGGGAAGACATGGCAAGTCTCGGGAAACACTTGGAAAATCTTGGACGGATTTGTACGTCCTCTATCTGTTTCCTTTCGACTTGTCCTCCTCTTTCTTGTGCGAATTATTTGTGCTAATAAGAAGACCTGGCATCCCTGCATGTAACTCTTGAGCTTTTTGAACATGAGATAACTGTCAACCAGGATATCTACCCGTTGTCTTTAGTTGCCGCGAAAGTCAAAGTTTCATTCCGTAGGGAACTTGGAAGCGAGTTTTTCATCGCATACTATCACAGCGTGACTTCGTCTTTATCCAAGTCCATACGATAATGTCGTCAATAAATACCTCAGGTGATACGGGCATTAGATCTATGTTGAACGGATGGCCTAAGAAATTTAAGGTGCAACCTCGTATAATTGTGTCTATCTCGACTAATTTTCCATCAGCTAACTCGACATCATAACAATTTTCTAATGAAAGTTGGGGACTCGAGGTTTTTATCAAGGAACTAAATGCAGTGGATATAAAACTTCTATCGGCACCAGTGTCGAATAAGATAGATGCATAGTGGTTATTTAAGAGGAACGTACCCGTGACGACATTCGCATCAGGGTTTCCTGGTGATTTCCCTCTTTTCTGCGTTCCCAAATGCAATAAAACCCAATCCCTGTGGCGTTCCCATTTCCTGCCATATTTATTTCTTCACGTTTTAGACATCCTCTTGAAGTGTCCTGGTGCTCCACACTCAAAACAACCATTTCCTTTGGGAGTTGCCCCATTGCCCTTCTGAGTGTTAGCAACATTTGTGTTACCAGTATTCCTGCAATCGCGAGCAAAGTGCCCTATCTTGTTGCACTTGTGGCACCTCTGGGTGCACGGCCATTATGTGGTAGATGGGCTACTTGTTGCACATTGGTCATGGATCCCCCTATGGATTCCTTTCGCTGTCCCCATGTTGTAGAATTTGGCGGGACATTCTGCCTTTTGAGGGTTGACTGTGGTGACCGTGTGTTTGTTTCTGGAATGAATTCATCTGCCTACCTTTTGTTGTCAGATTGCCTTTCGCATCAGGGTGGGAGTTTCTGTCCATCAAGTCATTGGCCAAACTCAATAGTCTCATCAATGTATTGGGATCTAGGCAGATTTGACATTCCCATAAATGTTGTCAGAAGTCCACTGACTGTACTTGTCAACCTTTCTCGGTTTCATTGTCCAACAAATTGGTAATATTCAGGAGGTTAACTTTGAATCGTTCAGTGTATGCTGGTACGTCGTTTCCTTGACTTTTTGGTTCCACAGGCTCGATTCAGGCTTCTTGATTCACCATGCGGACAATACTTGTCCGTCATCTTTTTTCTTGAGTATTTTCCCCAGTCATGCCATATTGCCTCCGGACTATGTTCTTATTCTGACATTCCACCAAGTCAAGCAGCACCTAACAGAGCTGCAGGTGAGACAACTTACTTGATTCTCCAACGGCACAACCACTGATTTTTGAGACTGAATCATCTTTTCAATCCTCAGAGTTATTAAAACCGACCACGCCTTCTCGCCCCTTTGTGAAGTACCAAAGGTTGGCACTTCATGAAACAGCGTAAAAACAATGACGCGCAGTTTGCACGTTCTTCGGTTTATCCCGGATGCGTAACTGTGGCTTCATCCCCATTGGGGTGTTTCGCAAGGAGCTTGGTCGATCATGCTGAATGGATTCGGGGGTCATTGTTGTTTGGGTTGGTGTCGTTGCAGAGGTTATTTGTCCTCTTCTGGTAGTAGGTGCCAATGATTTGTCTAAACCACAAAAGACAAACATGAGGTAATATGTCAGAATTATATTAATATATAGATGAGTTAATCAACAATGAGAAGTATATAGTACAAAGTAACACATCCATTTCATTCATAACTTTGAAAATTTTACATGAAATAGTCGTCGGAGTACACATAATACAACACAAAAGATCTAAGGCTATGCTAGCGGGGAAAACCCCTAATACTTAACATGCCTGTACAATGACCTAGCAAGATACAATAACATAAATCACTAAATGTGACTGTCGGCATCCCCAGAAGCCTCCTGGTGATCTGGAATCCTAGCCTCTGGTCCTGGCTGTCTAGCTCTCCTCTGCGGCTCTCGCAGTGCCAACAACTCAGTCTGCATGTCGCTCATCTCTCGCCTCATGTCTCTGATGACTCGGAGAGCCTCTACCATCTGGTCCTGGCGGCCTTTTACGAGCAGGCTTCGGACAAGTGTGCTTAACTCAGCATGCTGCATCTGAAAGCGAGTCTCGTGTACCTGGTGCTGTGTCTGAATGAGAGTACTCTGCAGCTGTAGCTGTGTCTGGTGTGCCTGTAGATAGGTCTCATGTGCATACACATGATCACGATGGGTCTGAAGCTCCTGATGAGTCGCCTGACTCAATCCCATATCGAATGAGGCCTAAGCTCGGGGGAAGCATAAGATCCCTCCTCACTCCATAACTTCTCTGGAGAGTCTTCTATCCCCCATAAGTAAGTCGACCCGCTGCGAGTCCATATCGACTCGCTGTGATATATGAGACCTACTATCCTTGAGCGTCCTCTAGTAAAGCATATAAGTCCTGTGTATCCCGCTCATGGAGCTTAGCAAGCTCTGTGACCCTAGTGTGACCTCTCCCTAACGGTATAGTGCTATCTTGGAATGCTTCTGCGGATTACCAAGTATCCCTAATCCCGTACCAACATCTATAATCCCTGTCGCATTTCTTCAGCACTCTATCGTGCTGACAAAATCGTAATCTATCATGCCTCTGGTAGGTTAGCGTTGAACTCTCTCGACTCGATATACTTGGGCCTAGAGTGGATAAATGCACCTCTTGCGGGGAGGTGCTCAGTCTCGGGATATCATCCCTACGGTCAAAGGTGGTGGTTTTGTTTTAGAGCATGGTGGTAGTGGTGGTGAATGTGCAGGTGAGGCCGCTCGCACCTTAGCATGCGCTCCCTTCAGAAGGTTGTTGATAGTGAGATAGGTGGTGATGGTTTGATGGGTAGTCATGGTCAGAAGTATTCTCAACCTCCTGCCTTGGAGGAAGGGACTCATGGAAGTCTGGGTCGGACGGTAATCCTGAGCCCCAATAGTAATGTCAGTGGAGGGTTGGTAGGTATAAAGGCTTGTTCCCTCAGGTGGGAAAATTGGTCATCAGCAGGTATGACGGTAGTAGTGTCAGCCGGGCTAACGTGCTCCTCCTCGTCTCCTCAATCCACTCTGCGTCCTCATCCTAATCATTGGCGTTATCCCTAGATGAATCGCGTCATCTCATCTCCATCATTCCCCGTCTTTAGGTTAGTCTCAACAGGACATCCTCTATTTCATCATCTCGTATCCTCTGGATCCTCCTCGGGATCGACTCCAGTAACATATACAGGTGACTCACAGCAGTGGGTGAATAACAGGATGGTAATGGCTGTTCCTCAGCTGAAACTCATGGTCATCCTCAATGGTACTTATTCGGTTTATAGGCTATGGCACGTAGTTACGGTCATGTGCTTTGACATAGGTCAACGCTCATCCTCATCTGAGGAATGGCGGTGATCTGTGGATCTCTGGGCTGGTATGAATTCTGGTGACGGTGGGGCTACTGGCTGTTAGGCAGGTAGTCACGATCGTAATCCTAGTACGATAACCGTGGTATGCTCCCTCTGATACGTTCATCTCGGCTCCCAGAAGGGCTCTGCCTGGCTCAGAGTCGGTGTAGACAGAAGTGTAGGTAACATCAGATGTCGCATAGAAGTACTATGGCTATACTGCAAAAGTTAAATAATATGTATAAGTATTTCTTATAGAAAAAAATTCGATATGTATATGTCTGTAAGCTTTTAATATAAAGTCCTTTTAGTAATATTCGTAATATCATTTTTTATACCCGTTATCAATGGGGTAGCACTTAGTACCCAACTACATGCTTAAGCAATGATGTCATGTAAGCATAGATTGCGCTAGAACAGAAGTTAAACAAGTAATGCCATGTAAGTCCCTCGCAAATCCCATTTGTGAAAGCAGTTTTGAAAATGGTTATAGTCCAGACAAAAACTTTTGACCTGGTTCTCTATAACCTTGGCTCTGATGCCAACTCTCTCGAGGGGTCAGCCCGGATATGGCTTGAGAAAGAACCTCCTCGATCAATTCAGACATGGGATGACCTCGTTGCTGCCGGGGAGGCTGTGAAACGAATTCTGATCCTTGTTGTATTTATATTATATATAGATAAATTTTAAGGAGTAAGTTCGAGCGAGTCAATTTTTGGCGCCGCTGCCGGGGAGGCTGTGAAACGAATTTCGTTACATTTGACCATTGTGTTTGAATCTGTGAATATTTTCTTTTATAAAAATATAAAAAGTACAAAAATATTTTTTATTTTCTTTTATTAGTATAATTATCATATAAAATTAAAAACAAAGAAAAACCAAAAATATAAAACCATCTGTCCATAAAAAAAGAAAATAAAATTCACCAAATGCGTTTAAAAAAATACCAAAATATAATATTCTAATTGAATAGGTATTATCATAATAACTTCGGAGGGACATGTGTGAACTTGTTGGTTACCAACTCGATTAAAAAAGATTAAAAAACTTGCCAAATTTGTAGTCATCTTACGACATACGGCTCACTTGAAAAGTCTAAAACAAGCTATAAAGTGGGTATAAGGAAGGGTCTTTGTTCTAGGACTACGACCAAAAGGAGAAATAAGCTTTGCGCTATTCTACTCCTCCGCTCACTGTGCGTTTTATCATTTTGAGACTGGTTACCGTGAAGGAAAGTAGACTATTTGGGTTCAAGTTGTCTAAGTTTTAGGTTCCTGTCCATTTGAAAAAAGATTGTTGAATTATAAACTGGAAAAACCAAAAAATACCCCCCTGAAAAAAAAACCAAAAATACTTCTTTGTACTCTATTCTTAGTGCATGCGCACTCGTTCTCAAGCTCGTGTCTACGGACACAAACAACATCGACAACAACAACAAGTTCTTCCGAATCTTGTTGAACCTCCAAAAGATACGATGGCTGATAACCGAACTATGGCAGAATTGCTCCAGGCTCCCACCGAGGGATACGAGGACGCAATTGTTGTTCTTGAAATCGCAGCAAGAAAAATTCTTGAGATCAAGCATGGGTTGCTAACTCTTGTCCCAAACAAGCAGGTTTCATCTCGGACCATGCGACACAAAGAGGTCCAATGCCCAAATCGTTACTTCAATAAATCAACTCTATTTGTGTTATCATAATGTCCCGACACATCAATTAGTTGATGCTTTTTTCATTCTCTTCGAGGGGTCAGCCCGGATATGGCTTGAGAAAGAACCTCCTCGATCAATTCAGACATGGGATGACCTCGTTGCTAAATTCATAAATCAGTTTTTCCCACCTTCTAAAACGACAAATCTTCATAACGATAATTAACAATTTCAATAAAATTAAAGATTTGATGAGTGTTTAGTGAGGCTTGGGAACGATTTCAAAGATCTTTCTCTGAGCATTTTATTTCGTCCACATCATGGATTCTCGAAGCTTCAACCAACTCTCGATAAATTTTACAATGCCCTAAATGTTATTTATGATCAGACTCTTTGAACTCCGACGCACGGGTGTAACCTTTTTTGGAACAAAAGGCCCGCTGATTGCTCATGCATCAATCGGAGGGCAAGTCCAAAGTTCATAACCCCGAAGCAAAGCCATTGTCGCTAAAGTGGAGTAACGAGCGCTTTCACCTCGGAGTATCTCCCGATGTTGACTGGAATTGGAAAAGTTATGGTTAGAGCTCTACTTCTCGACAAGCAGACATCTCCGTTCACAGCTACCGCTCCCGTTTAAAAGTGGTAGAGCAAAGTTGTGTTACACTGCTGGTGGGTGCCCACTCTTATCGTTATTTCCTGGCTATCCCCCTCGATAGCAACAATTACCGAGATAAACATCAAGGAATAGTCTCGCAATATATAGCAGCCACAACCTATTTTAACCAAGGAAAAATTCCGGTTATCTCCGCGTTCCGCCACCTTCTGTCTCCTGATGGCCAATACCCAAATTAGACCACCCGATTTTCCTCCCATGCAACACAACAGCCAAAGCCCGAATAATCAGAATCGTTTGGAACCAAAACCTTAACCGTGGAATCGGCTACAACCAGGGTCAATCCATCGACCCCAGGTTCAACAACAAGCCCCAATGTATCAACCCAGTGTTAATCAACACCTAGCTTAACATGCTCCAGCTCATAAGCTTTGAGTGTGGCAAAAACTGATTTTGAGAGGCTATGTCAAGGCTAATGATGCGGTTTTTATGCAAAAACATTTGGGCCAAAAACCAAATGTCAACATAACCGAACTTGCTCACCAAAAATCGTAAATTCAAACCAACCTTTCTACTTTAAGTTCCGGTTTCTCTTCCGAAAGAAACACCGTTGCTTTGACCCGAAGGTGTGAATTAAAAGCAAATCACCACCGGAAGCGGTCTTGTTTCATATGATGGACCATAAATTCCACCTGTCCAGTGGTGGAAGTTGAAACGGAGGGTGACAAAGGGACACGGTGCCTCCTAACAGGAAAGTACCAAAGACGTCCAACCTCCGATATCCAAGTTGATGAACCAGTTGTCATGCATTAGAAGCCAAAAAAGACTTTAACCATATCCATTCTAGGTAAACAAGGAGAGGAAAATCCGCCGGAAATAAGGTACGACCTGTTAGCTTTGAAATCATGGAAATTTTTCGGGTAAATCTCCACTTCGAGCTAAGATTCTCAGGACTGCTCTCATGCCCATGCTAAGTTTGCTCCGAGGTTAAGGGGAAAGCTTTTTTTCTGTAAACAAAAAAAGACAGATTTGGATAATTAACAAAATCAATCGGGGATTAAATGAATTGCTCGCATTCATCCTAAAAGACATTTCCCGAGAAGAATAAATTAGGAGAGCCGGGGTAGATTTTCTGATTACCGTTTGATTTTTCCAGAGTTGGATGAATGCTTGGCCCTGGACGATCTGGTGCAAGCATCAATCTATTGCACTCTCCATTTTTGAAAAGCTTAATCTCAAAGGATCTGCTAACCAAAACTAGGATGATACTCGAGTTAGCCGACCGATCAATCTCCACTCCCACCGGCATAGCCGAAGATGTTTTTGTGAAGGTTGGAACCTTCTACTTTCCAGCCGATTTTGTGGTAGTTGACTATGATGCCGACCCTAGAGTCCCGTTGATTTTAGGAAGACCATTTTTAAGAACGGCAAGAGCCTTGATTGATGTACACGGTGAAGAGATGACCTTAAGACATGATGACCAATCCGTGACTTTCAAAGTAGGTGATACGAAAAATTTCTCCTACAATGCCATGGAATCAGTTAACAAGGTCGACTTTATTGATATAGCTTGTGAGGAATATTCTCAAGAGATTTTAGGTTTCTCGGAAGTATTAGCAAATGGAAATTCCACTCCTTACTTTGAACCAATTGTTGATACCACTTCTCCCACCCTCACTCCATTCGAGGGTAGTGATTTCATTCTTGAAGAAATCGAGGCTGAACTTTCTGATACTTCGTATAAGTCAGGAATTGATGATGCCGAATGTGATCCCGAGAAGGACATTCTTCTTCTTGAAGCTATCCTAAATAGTGAGCCCTTATCACCACTTCCCAACCATGCAAATTATTTTCCTGAGGTTAGAAAAGAACTTAAGATTTGTGAAGCCAAAACCGATGAAACATCAATTGATGAACCTCCCGAGGTCGAGCTCAAGGACTTACCTCCCCACCTCGAATATGCATTTTTGGAGGGTAACAACAAGTTACCAGTCATCATTGCTAAAGATTTGAGTGTCGGGGAGAAAGCCGCTCTCATAAAGGTGTTGCAGTCCCACAAGCGAGCCATCGCTTGGAAACTCTCCGATATCAAGGGTATTAACCCGGAATTTTGTACTCACAAAATTCTAATGGAAGAGGACTACACACCAGCGGTCCAACATCAGAGACGGGTAAACCCAAAAATCCACGATGTCATCAAAAAAGAAGTTGAAAAACTTCTTGACGCTGGATTAATTTACCCTATCTCGGATAGTCCCTGGGTAAGCCCGGTACACTGTGTACCAAAGAAAGGTGGTTTTACCGTAGTTGAGAATGAGCAAAATGAGTTGATCCCAACTCGATTAGTTACGGGATGGCGGGTATGCATTGACTACCGAAAGTTGAATGAAGCCACCCGAAAAGACCATTTTCCACTACCATTCATGGACCAAATGCTCGAGAGGCTTGCAGGAAACGAATACTATTGTTTCCTCGATGGTTTCTCAGGATATTTTCAAATACCCATCGACCCAAATGATCAGGAAAAAACCACATTTACTTGCCCATACGGAACCTTTGCCTACCGCCGCATGCCCTTTGGCCTCTGCAATGCACCAGGCACGTTCCAGAGATGTATGATGGCAATCTTCCACGACATGATCGAAAAAACGATGGAAGTGTTTATGGATGACTTTTCGGTTTTTGGAAGTTCTTTCTCTACATGCCTAACCCATTTGGAAAAGATGCTTAAGCGGTGTGAAGACACCAATTTAGCTCTAAACTGGGAGAATTGCAACTTTCATGGTAAAGAAGCTTTGTTCTTGGACATAAATCTCCAAGTCGGGAATTGGGAGCGATCGTGCTAAGATTGACGTTATTGCAAAGCTCCATCACCCGACTACTGTAAAAGGGTCCGTAGTTTTCTTGGGCATGCTGGGGTTTTTATTGAAGATTCATCCAGAATTCTCTGGAAAATAGCCCGTTCTCCATGACCTATTTGTTGAAAAGTGGACTCCCGTTTTATTTCTCCAAAGAGTGTATTGATGCATTTAAACATCTCTAAATGGATCTAACCGAGGGCTCCATTCCTAATTGGCCCCAGACTGGATTGAACCATTTGAACTTATGTGCGGATGCAAGGATTTCGCATAGGTGCAGGTCTAGGGGCACGTCCATGAGAAAATTTCAGGTCTATTACACTATGCAAGTAAAAACAATGAATGAGGCGGAATCACGTTTCACACGTAGAAGAATAAGAAATGTTTTATATTAGCCGTGGGGTACGGCATTCGAAAATTCCGATCTTACCTTGTTCATGAACAATGCACTGTGTATAGGATCAATTCCGCCCTCAAGTTATCTCTTTGCTAAGAAAGGATTCTTAAAGGCGAGATTGCTCGATGGGTTCTAGCTTTCAAGAGTTCGACTTTGATGTAGTGACACAAAGGATGCTGAGAAAATCCTAGCGGCTGATCATCTATCCGATTAGAGTAATCCTAACATAAGAATGGCTCGAGCCAAAAGTAATAAATGAAAAGTTTCTCTGAAACTCTTAGTTAGTAGTTCGATTGCTGTTCTTGATGCTAGTACCCCATGGTTTGCTGACATCGCAAACTACCATGCGGGAAATTTCGTGATCAAAGGGATGTCAACCTCTGCAGAAGAGGAAAATTCTTCAAGGACGTAAAGCAACAATTTACCCAACTCCCACCTATTATTAAATTATTTCTGGGAAGATCCCTTTCTGTTTAAATCTGTTGGGATCAAGTTATTCGACGTTGTGTTTTTGGCCAAGGAAAGCCCATGCATCCTCCATGGTTGCCTCGATGGTCAACCGGTTGGACATCACGGTGCTAACTACACAGCCAAGAAAGTCTTCGATCCGGAATTCTTTTGGCACCACTATCTACTAAGACGCCTTGAGTTGGTTAAAAACTGCAACTCATGGCCAAGCAGTCAAGGAAAAATTTCACAACGGGATTGAGATGCCACAAAATCAACCATGTTTGTGATATCTTTGACGTCTGGGCATTGAACCCTTTATGGGATCACTAAACAATGTTTTACGTTCCTGTTCAAGAGGGTTTAACAAATAATATAATTCGTGGCTGTTGATTAGTTATCAAAATGGGTTTGAAGCAAAAGCGCTCCCCACCAATGACGCCCGAGTTGTTTGCAATATTTTCTTAAGTCTTCTTCAGCCAGATTCGGCGCTCCTCGTGCAATCATTAAGTGATCGCGGGACCCATTTTTGCAATGACCATTTTTGGCAGGGTCATGCTTAAATACGGAGTCATCACCGTTCTCTCCACCGCGATATTCCACAAACAATTAGTGGAACAAGTTGAGGTATCCATCGTGTGTTTGAAACGAATTCTGAAAGGACCGTCAAGGGACGAAAATCTGTGCCTCTTGGTCGATAAATTAGATGAGAACTTTGGGCTTTCCGTACAGCATTACAAATACACCCATTCGGGTGTACTCCTTACAAAGCTAGTGTACGGGAAGGCTATGTCATCTCGATCGAACTCGAGCAACAATAGCTTACTGGGCCCTTAAGCTACCAACTTTGATATCTAAAACTGAGGGTGATCAAAGGGAAAGTTCATCAAAAATTTTTGAAACTTAATGAACTTCGTGATCATGCCTTATGGAAAACTCTCTGGATTACAAAGAGAAAACAGAAGAGAATCCATGACTCAAGATCAAAAACCGCGTTTTAAACTTCGGGATCGAGTCCTCCTTATAACTCTAGATTATGATTTTCTCGGGCAAGCTTACAGGACCGTGGTAGGACCATTCTCTTACCCAAGTTTTTCCATATGGCACTATCGGGTTATCTCAAAAACCTCGGTGGCCAAATTTCAAAGTGAATGGTCATCGTTTAAAAGCCTTACTTTGAACGGGGGACGTACACAAATTGGTAGTCCCGGACCTCCAAACATTCCCTAATGTCCAATAAATTCAGGTGACGGGTCAAGCATAGCGACCTTAAACAAGCGCTTCGTGGGAGGCACCCCATGCTTATCGTAGTATTATGTAAATATGAATAAGTGTTTTCTTGTTGTGAAGAGGCTCGCCTTTTCCATTACCCGTGTTTTGTGTTTGTATTGTTAATTGTCCAGGATTGCCCGGATTGTGAAGAACTCTCGTGCTTGTATTTTTATCAAGAGTTTCACATCCTCAGCTTCATTTTGGGAATCCAGTATCCAAATCTAATCGACTAACGTTTTATCTTTTGACACACTTCATAAACGGCCTTAGATTTACGTAGGTGCCCCTTTCAAAATATCGAGGACGATGTTTAGTTCTAGTATGGGGGGGATCTTCGATTTGATTTGATTTTACCTGCAGCCGTTGTTATCACGTAATCCCGTTTCTACCACCAAACTTTTGCAAAAATACCAGAAAAATGAAAAAAAAAAAAAATTAAAAAAATTTCCAAAAATAAAATAAGTGTTGTGTCACAGTTTCGACTTTCCTAAATGGGTAGAATGAGAATAATTTTTGACTCGATCGGGCGTGTTGAGCCCTAGCTAGTTCCTTAATTGTAAGCTAAGCTTTCACGAGGTGAAGAACAAGAAGTGATAGAGTTAAATATAAGTTTATGTGCTAAGCAAGATTCTTCTAAAGCTTATATGAGTAACTTGTGGCTTTTTCTCCCATTAGCTTTTAATCCACCTAAACATACGTGCTCATTTCAATTCGACTAAGTCAATCGATGTTTTTAGAAAAAAGCTTCAAATTTGTAACTTGATTCTTTAAAGCGAATTCTTTCTGTTCTTAGTAATTTGAAAGTTAAAATGCCAAAGAAGCATGAATGAAATATGAATGCAAAAATGCATGAATATTAAAATTATGCCAATAAAGCATACATTTGAGTATATGGAGCAAGTAAAAGATGTGTCGTGATATCCCACTCCGCTAACCGCGAGGTGGGGGTTCAAACTAATACATCTTTACTTCTAGGAATTTTGTGTGTTGGTGTTATCTCACCAGGATAGCGGATGGTCTTGGTGAGGGGTTCAAACTAAGGACACATATCCTTTAGCATATTGGGGAAGATGTGTTGATGTGATTTCCCACTACGCTAGCAACGGGTGGGTTTTCAAACTAAGAACACCGGTCGTTGGTTGTGATATCCCTACCAGGGAGCGATGGCCCTAGGTTGGTGTTCAAAACTAATGCAACGCATTCTTGCTTTAAGATACTTTTGTTTATGATGATAAAGATGTTTGCAAAAAGTTATACAGTTAAAATTTTCGTTTCTTCTTAAAATCAAGTTACAAGGTCCTATAAGCGGTTGCTTTGAGTCATGATTAATCTTGAATTATGGCTATGAAAATAAGTTGATCTCATGGAATGAGTTGAAATAAGTTACACACATTTAAATCATATATCCATGTGGGTGTTAAAAGTTCACTAGTCGATAAAGTATGGAGGCTTAATATTTAGACTTTTGTGACCAAATGATCCTTTGTTTAATTGCTTGGTTGGAGATCTAGGAAAAGTCGGGGACGAAAGGTTGTTTGGTGATGAATCGTGGTTTCAATATGTGATATCCACAACACCATATATTGTGTGTGTGGATTAGTTTTCCTTTTTATTTTTCATACACTTTATGACTCTAGAGTTCTGATATGAATTTTTTCACAGTATTCATCTAGTGTTTTGCAGTTTGCGATATCTCTAACTAGTTTCTTCAACCTTTATGAATTAATTATTATATGTTGAATGAGAAATTATGACCCTATTCCTATGAATTTATCCGTCAGGGACATCGAGATTATTCTTATGGAAGTTTTCATTCTATGATTATCAGTGTTTTATAAAATAAGGGAAGGCAAACAGGTAGTCGAAGAACAGAAAAAGAAAATCCAAAAATATTAGGGATAGTTAGTGTACATATCAAAAATGGTGATAACGGGACTTATCAAAGCTATTGATCTTTAGTCACCTTGACGACACCTTTGCTACTTTTAATGTAATTAGTCGAGGGGTTCGGAGTTCGTTAGGTTTTGTAAGTGTTTACTTCATGTCATTGCGTGAGGCACGGCAATACCTTTATTTTGGGGATTTGAATATGTGTGTTAATTAACATACCTTTTTCCATATTATGCGGACTTAATTGGACTAAAAAACATGCCTAAAAATACATTGTATTTGATGTTTGCATTTTGTATTGTGCAGGGGAAACGGGATATTCAGACTTGAAAAGTAACAAAAAGCAACAAGCCAAAAGCAAAAAATCCAAAAGCACGGAATGTAAAGGGACAAGTCAAAAGTCTAAGCCAATGTGAAGAAAATACAACTTGAAGGGCTAAAACTGCCAAACCTCAAGTTGTATTACAAAAGATAAAAAGACAAGGGTCAAAACTGCCAACCGGGCAGAGATTACATTTAAGTTATAAAGACTTTAGGGGACCTTTCTGCCTTACTCCCAAAAGTCTTTTTCCCCTGCCAAACAAACCCAGGTACAACTTGTATGTCGCCCCATACTTCTTCCCTGCAAAAACCACTCCTCACCCTAGCAAAATCATTTCATCCACCCTACTAAACCCCCCCCCAGTTGTATAAATGCCATGTTGGCAATCCCTCTCCATTCCCAAGGTTTTTCGATGGCTGAGATTGACTCCAAAGAAGCACAAAAGAAATAAAAGGCTGGGATTTGCTTTAGACTCTCCTCACACAACTAGCACACTTGTTTTTATCTCTCCAAAGAAGCACAAGCTGCAAGTCCAAGACTTCGGCTATAAATAGAGCTTTTTGTAAGTTTGAGGCTTCAATGTTTATCTAGTTTTTAGTTTTTAATAACTCTAGCGTATTTTCAGTTATTTACAGCTTTTATTTCACTGCTTTGTAACACTTCAAAATTAATGCAAGAAAGTTTGAAGTTTTTAAATCATACCAGTGTTATGTTTCTTATTCATTTTGTTTTGTGTTCAATAGAGTTCTCAATTCAGCTTGTTTATAACGTGCCTTTATCAGTAATCCTAAAAAGTTAATTAGTAATATGAGAAAAATATTACCAATATCACTTCAAAAATATTCCACAGCTTTGTATAGATGATAAGACAGTTCTCCTAGTTTCTGGATGGGCTTATGGACTCTTACTAACTTGTTTTCTACAAGTTAGAGCTTGTAGATTGTTGATTTAGCCCTGTTTTGAGCAAGGGTGTTGTAAGTCTCTCTTTTTCTTACTTTACTTATTTATTGCAGAACTGTTAGTTTATTTGTTAACACTGTTAGGTTTAAGTTAATACTGCTAGACCAATTCATGCTTATTTAAGTGCTTATTATTGATTAATATTTGCTTATAAGTGTTTTACTTTGTTATTTGATAACCTGTTTTTTAATTAGTTTGAAAGAAAAATGATTTTTAAAGGCTATTTTCAACTAACAGTACTAACCTGTAGTTAGTACTGCTAGTTCATTTTAGGAATAAGATTCTCCTCCAGATATAATAACAAATACAGTACTAACTCAACACTAGCAGTACTAACTTAAAGTTAGTACTGGTAGTTATTTTTAGACACCTCATCCACTCACAAAACTCTCAAATTAATACTGGTAGTTCATTTTAGCTTATCAGCTTATTATCTCTGCTTATTAAAGATTTCCTTAGCTTTTTAGAGTATATTAAACCATTTTCCTTTACTTTCTTTAAGGGTAAGCTCATTTAAGCTTATTTTCCCTTTTCAAAGTATTTTCAAGTGTTCATCAGTTTTAGTTTTCTAGCTTATTTATCATTATAATCTATTCTGGTTGCTTAATCTTATGCCTAAATGCTTATTAGGGGTAGTTAATTATCTATTTTAGCTTATTTGCTTATTTCTTGTTTCATAGTGTTTTGTTTAAGCTAACAGTACTAACATATAACTAGCAGTACTAACTTCAAGTTAGTACTGGTAGTTAATACTGGTAGTACTGCTGTTAGTACTGTTAGGCTTATCTTATTTTATTTAGCTTAAATTGATTTTTGTATTTGCTTACTTAGAGTTAGTTTAGCTTATTTGAGTTATCTTAAGTTTATTTGAGCTTATTTGTGCCTTAGTTTAAAGTTTTAAAGTGTTTTTGTCATTCCTAGTTTTAATTCTTGTTCCAGTTAATTCTCTTTGCTATTTTTATGTGCTTTTGCTTATTTTTATCAGTTTTAGTGCCAAATCATTCCCTGTCATATTCAAACACAAATCATCAATCGTCTTTCGATACTCCATCTCTAGCCTCGTTGGGACATAACGACCCGGAAACACTCTATACTGCTTCCTGTTTACTTGGTCTCGCGGATTCTGATCCTTGTGTTGTATTTATATTGGTTTATAACATATATAGATATGTTTTAAGGAGTAAGTTTCGGCGAGTCACTAAGCTTATTTTGAATTCATTTAGCTTAATTTCATCTGTATTTGCTTATTAGGATTAGATTATTATAATTTAGCTTATTCTCCTTTTTTATTTGCTTATTTGCTCTTTTAAAAGCCAAAAAGATACAGTACATTAAGCCTTTGGCTTAATAAGCCATTCTGTCTGATTTAAGTGTCTTTTACAGCTTATTTATAAGTTTTCATAAAAAGTCATAGTTGTAAAAATTGCTTATTTTCACGTCCTTAATAAGTTTGTTAAAAAAAGTTTTCAAAAAAAAAATAAAAGGGGAAAGTGGAAGTCAGGGGTGAGCTAGGGCTCGAACCCCCGACCTCAACACTCTCACCCTTTATACACACACACTCACCGCTGCGCCCTTGGGTCTTTTTCGTTAAAGACCCAAGTGGTTAATTATTTAACCACGTTTTGGCCAGATAAGCTTATAAGCTGTTTTTGCTTATTCGCAGCTTATTGCGATAAGCTGTGTGACCAAATGCATTTTTCCTTGGATCCTTTCAACCTTAGCTAATTTGTGTATTTTTTTTAGATTTTTTTATAAACGTTTAGTATTTTTTATGATTTATTTTCATTAAAAACTAAAAATATTCACAAAAAATAAAATAATAATCAGAAAAATATAAATCTTTTTTTTTAAATTTACTTTTATCAATTAGTTTATAGGAAAAATATTAGAACTTCTGTAGGGTCATTTTTTTAAAAAGTTCATTTTTTAAAGAACGGGATTCGATCCCGTTCTTGTTGTGACTCGTTTTTAGTCTTAATCAACTTCGTTTTCGATCTAGTTTTTTTTAAACTTCCTTTTTAGTCAACTAGGACCCATTAATAGTTAGAAAATCAATTTAGATTAAATGAATAAAGTTAGAGTTTTCAAGCTCGCGTTTTTGGGTCACCGTTTAGATTAGTTAAATTGTCTACGGTTTAGCGTTTTTTTGCTTTTGCTTGATTTGGATATTTTTTACTTTGTAGTAATGGAAAAATCAATCCATAATTTGTCATATTCAAAGTGTCGATTATCTTTTCGTCATTCGATTTCCATTTGCCACTCCTCGTTGGGACATAAGACCCCGGGAAATCAAAACTTCCCGATATATATTGATTCTATCTGTGAATCTTAACCATCCTAGTAAAGGGTATTTGGCTGATTGTTTGCCTTATGATATTATTTATATTTTATTTTGGAACGAATCAGCATATATACATTGTCTAATGATATAGGGGGTTTTCAGCCTGAGAGACTGGCACAGGTTTGGTGGTGACAAATATCAATTCAATACATAATAAACACAAAGAAGGAATATCAAAGATAGAAAAGCGGTACAGCTAACTTGATAGGAAAACTGTATTAGCCATATTAAATCCAGTTCAATGTTGGTTTGTTTGTTTTAGTGCAATGATTTACTTATCTCGAAGCGGCATATCATTCTTAAGACTTAGGCGGGACATCATCCTAAGACCTAGACACGATTAATCCTGTCATAATTAACGCATCCGCATAAAGCATCCTTTAGTTTAATTATAATCTATCTTAGGGAATCAAAGCAGTGGTGATCCTGTTAAAACCCTAGCCCAACGGGACTTTACCCACTTATTGTTTGACGGTGTTTTATATACTGGTAGTCCACTATTTAAATCTTTATCAGTTAATTAAGAGCATGATTGCTAAAACATAAACGGGTCACCTACCGGTCCAACTAAGCTCATAATTCAAAGACAAAGACAGAACGTTATTTGTGATCCTATTGGTCCAGTAATATAAAACACGATATGGAGAGCTATCCCGGTATCTAGATTACTTTTTAGGTATCACTAGACCCAGTTGAATGATAGGTCGCATATTCAAACACATAAATAAGTATGAGGTGATAAACATAATTAAACAATCAACGATTAATTAAGAAATCGGTTTTAAAACAAACCAAACATTAAACTTTCATTATGATGGGTAATACCCGAGGGTATTAGCCCATAACCATTGTAATTATACAAGCGTAATCAAACAATGAAAATCGAATGATTAAGAGAGTAAAAATTACACGATGTCTTCTATGGATTCGTGATCAATGCTTGACCTTTGTGGCTGATCTTCTCTTCTAAAATTCGTCTTTAATGAGTATGGTATAAGGAATATGATATTGCACACTGAAAACTCATTTTTGAATCTTCTATTTATAGTATCTGAAAAAGACTCGATACGCCGTATCTGGCAAGGTCGATACGGCGTATTGGGCTAGATTCCTTGAAGTGCGCGCTACGTTCATAATAAATCTTTGATATCATTCCTAATTTACTTGATTTACTGTATCTTCAAATAGTTATCTTTATGGATACGGCGTATGTAGACAGCTTGGATACGCCGTATTGGGAATTAGTCAAACGTGTTTTCTTGTGAAGTCTTGGCGCTGATACGCCGTATCTCTTTAGTTGGATACGACGTATTGGTGAAATTTCAGCAATCTTCAAATATCATCGTTTTAGCTTTAAATTATGGGCCTTTTATCTTGTCTTCACAAAACACTCCTGAATTACTGCATTTATCAACTTTAAAGCAATTAAGTACCAAATAATGCGATAATTATATAAAAGTGGGCAAAATAGATGGGATAAATGATATAATAAAGTGACTTTATTTGATGTCATCAAATATCCCCCCACTTGAATCCTATTTGTCCTCAAGTAGACCTTAGAAAAAGTTTTAATTTATGAAAATGTGTCCCAACCGAAGTTGAAGATTTTCCGTTTAAGCATCATTTTATCCTAATCACCTGTACATGACCAAGCTCCTCACGAAATATGGAAATGAAAATACTCAGATCACTCAACTAATCTAGGGTGCAACATTTAAGTAGTACGCTCAATTGCTCGGTCGTGATTGGTTTCGTATCATAGGCTTGGCAAGGATACACATCTCCACTGCTAAAGCTGAGGAAGAACATGTCAAAAGATAAATTAGGTTAAGAAGGCTTAGGGTTGATCATTCAACAGTCTTTCACCATAAGTACCACACCAACAAGGCAGTTGCATTGTACATACACGACCGTAACGACAGAATAGACACATACAATCCGATCACATCCCTATTCATGTTTAACCAGCGGTTAGGATGAAGAATGATATAGGGTAGGGAGCTTATAACTTTCACCGAAAGTCGTCATCCAACAAGGCAGCTGAGACATGCATACATGTCCGTAACAACGAAATAAACATGCATGCTTGAACAAGTCCTCGTTCGAGTAGACACTAAGGTTAGTTGCTAGGAAAGGGAAGTAAAATGGGTGTTAAATAAAATTTACAAAACAAATAGATTAAGCCAACAAATAAGGTACGGTTGCTAGTAACTTTCCTCTGACCGTTCCGTGACAAAGACTCGAACCTATAGACAAACACCTCGATCACATAAATGACAAAGACAACCTAAGTTGGCGTTCCTATAACGGTCAACTTCCCTTACATCCCGCTCTTTACATACTTTTACATAAGTGGTGATATCGACCACTTTTTACAAGACTTTACATCGTTGATTTTTGTAACGTATCAATGAAAAATCGATCCTTCCAAGTGATTCCTTTGGTATAAACTTCTTTTGAACCGACTATTTTTTTTGCAATACATTATAAATCTCGGTTTTATTCCACCGTCTTCACTATCATAATTTGTCCGGATAATCTTTTCCTTGAAACACTTCTTCTTCGGACATGATTCATTAAAAGTTGGGTCATTGGTTTAGAGATCATGGAAAAGTCTTTAATGAACCTTCGGTAAAACCCAGCATGTCCCAGAAAACTTCTAACTCCTTTTATGTTCGTTGGGTATGGTAATTTAGCTATTACATCTATTTTGGCTCCATCAACTTCCATTCCAGCTTCAGAAATTTTATGTCCTAAAACGATCCCTTTTTTCACCATAAAATGGCATTTTTCCCAATTCAGCACAAGGTTGGTTTCCTCACATCTAGAGAGCATCCTATCTAAATTGGCTAGACAACAATCAAAAGAGTTACCAAATATCGAGAATTCGTCCATGAATACTTCCATAAAGTCTTTTACCATGTCGTGGAAGATTGCCGTCATGCATCTTTGAAAGGTAGCGGGAGCATTGCATAATCTAAATGGCATTCGTCGGTAAGCAAAAGTCCCATAAGGACAGGTGAAGGTTATCTTTTCTTGATCTTTCAGAGCGATTGAAATTTGGAAGAATCCTGAAAATCCATCAAGAAAACAATAATATTCATTCCCACATAAACGCTTCAACATTTGGTCAATAAAAGGAAAAGGAAAATGATCCTTTCGAGTCGCGTCAGTAAGTTTACGTTAATCGATGCACACTCGCCATCCTGTAACTGTGCGAGAAGGGATCAATTCATTATTATCATTCAAAACTACAGTCATCCCTCCCTTTTTTGGCACAACGTGAATAGGGCTAACCCATGAACTATCTGAAATTGGATAAATTAGCCCGGAATCAAGTAGCTTCACAATTTTGTTTTTCACAACATCTTGGACTTTAGGATTTATACGCCTTTGGGGTTGAATGACCGGTTTGTAGTCATCTTCCATTAAAATCTTGTGCGTACAGTATGACAGACTGATTCCCTTGATGTCTGACATTTTCCAAGCGATTGCTCCTTTGCGTTTCTCCAATACTTGCAAAAGTGACATTTTTTCTTTTTCGGATAATTTGGATGAGATAATAACAGGAAAGGATTTGTCTCCATGAAGGTATGCATATTCTAAGTGTTGAGGCAAATTCTTCAGCTCGGGTTTCTTCTCATTGATCTCGTTGGCACTGGCCGAATAAAGGTGTTCACTTTTAACTTCGTCACGTTCTGTTATTTCCTGTGCAACTTGATACGGCGTATTGACAGAGTTGATACGCCGTATCGAGTTTTTTGAATCAGAATCATCATCGTTATTTCTATCAGCAGACTCTTAGTATTCTAGGTCTGGTTGATCAATTGTTTTTTCTAGTCCTCTTGATAAGAATGAATCAGGTTCCTCATTTGCCATTAATTCCTGAGCTTCTTCGTTAATCGTGTCGTCTAAATCATCAATCCCATAACATTCATCGTCTTCAATGGTCGGTCTCTTAATCGATTGGTCTACGTCAAATATTACTTCATCATCCCTCACTCTTAGTGTTATCTTTTTGTTGAACACGTCAATCATAGCTCGAGCAGTTGCCAAAAATGGTCTTCCTAAAATTATAGAAACTCTTGAATCTTCGGGCATGTCTAGGATGACGAAATCTATGGGAAGAACGAATTTATCCAATTTTATGAGCACATTTTCAATTATTCCTCTCGGGTATTGGATCGACCTATCTGCAAGTTCTAAACTCATTCTAGTAGCCTTTGGTTCTCCCAAACCAAGTTTCTCGTACATTGTGTACGGCATTAAGCTTATGCTAGCTCCAAGATCTGCTAATGCATTATCAATATGTAATTGGCCAATATCACAAGGAATAGTAAAACTCCTTGGGTCTTTTTCTTTTGATGGAGGTTTGTTTAATAATACCGCAGAGAATCTTTCGTTCATAGTGATTTTGCAAGCTTCTTCGAGTCTGGCCTTATTCGTCAGCAACCTTTTCAGAAATTTGGCATACTTCGACATTTGAGCTAATGCTTCGATGAAAGGCAAATTGATGTGGAGTTGCTTCAAGTTTTCCAAAAACTTTTTCTGTTGAGCCTCGTCTTTTTCTTTTCTTAATCTTCTGAGGAAAGGAACTGGTGGTGTTTGTACTTCACTTGATGGCTGAAAGAGAGGTTCGTTAGGCTTCTAAGGTTGATTTTCTGTGAGGACTTCTTTTGATCCAACTAATTTATTAGGATCTATAACTGGAGGGTCTTCTGGTTGCTCATCGGTGTTGTTATCATGAACATCTTGAGTTGTAGTTTTTCCACCTCTAGTAGTTACTCATTTAACTTCTTAATCAATCACTTGAACATTATTCATTACTTTTAACAACTTTTGCACCCCAAATCTGAGCTCGATTAGTGAATTATTTCTTTCCTTGAATAGGAGCTCGTTGGTAGTTTGGAAGTCATAGATGAATTCTCTCATCTCCTCGTGTTTACATTTTCCTTCATCAATGAATTTGTATAACATTTCTTCCATTGTCAGGCTTATTTCAGGATAGATAAAATGATATGGACAGAGTCTGGATTCTGTTGCTGAAAAGTAAGACATGATTCAAAGTAAGCTATTCAAGATAAAATTGAACTGTAGAGAAAAACAATTGATACGTCGTATACAAATATTTAAATACGTCGTATAGCTGATCAGAAAGGATACGTCGTATTCAATTGATGTAAATACGCCGTATCGATCTATCGAGCAAAACAGAATAAATAGAGAAACTATCAAAATGAACAATTTAAACCTAAAAAAAAAAAAAAAAAAAAAAAAAATATAAAATTTAAGGGAAGATAAACTTAACCTATATTACACTACTCCTAACGGTTCGATCTAATCTAATGTTAAAACCAAAATATAAATAAAATCAGATTATTTTCATCCTCGGCAACGGCGCAAATACTTATGTTGTCGTTGTGTGGTGTATATTTAAGATTGTTTTATGTTTTAACTTTATATTTTTCTGACAAACCAAAAAAACACTTTAACGGCCTAGGTTGTACGCCGGTCGGTGGTTGGATTCGTGGTAAGTAGGTGCTAGAACTCTTGAAGCGAGGTTAAATCTCTTAATTTTTATTTATATTTTTGGGTTATATTAATCTATGTTAAATCTCTCTAAGTCAACCTATGCTAAAACTATGTTTAGTTCTAATCCTAATTCATATCAGGATAAAAGGGTTCAGCCTGGAGACTGGCACAGGTAGGTCGGTGAACTATAATCAATTCAAACACTTTAACCACGCAAGCTAATTAACAGAAGACAAAAGAGCGGTCGAGCCTTATATAAGAAAACTGTATTAACCATTATTAATCCGATTAGAACGTTGGTTTGTTTATTTAGTGCAATGATTTCTTCTTTCGAGGTGGCATATCATTCTTAAGACTTAGGCGGGACTTCTTCCTAAGATCTAGACACATTAATTCTGTCACAATTAAAGCATCCGCATAAAGCATCCTTATTTGCTGATTATAATCTATCTTAGGGATTAAAGCAATGGTGATCTTGTTAAACCCTAGCTCATAGAGACTTTACCCACTTACTGCTTAATGGCAATTTATACACTAGTAGTCCACTTGTCTAACTATCCAATGGAATCAGTACGTTATTTGTTGAATTATCTAGGTTCACCTTCTAGTCAACACGTTCAATAAACCATTGGCAATATCCAATTAACTAGTTAAGCTCGAAGCGTATCCTAGACACAGATTTAGAAGGACAATACTTGTGATCCTATTATTCTAGATGTATAAATCACTATATGGAGAGCTATCCCGGACTCTAGATTACTTGGTCTGTATCACTAGATCTAGTTGAATGATAGGTCGCATACGAAAGCACGTAAACAAGTATAAATTGATAAACATAAACAAGCATACAACGATAAATCAAGAAATCAAGATAAACAATACCAAACATTTAAATCTTCATAATAATGGCTAATACCTGAAGGTATTAGCCTTCAAACGTCATAATAAATACAAGAGCAATTATTTAGCCAAGGTAAACTAACCGAGTTAACGAATGATACCAAAAACTGAACGATTACTAAAGTATATGGAATTACACGTTGTCTCCTATGGAATTGATAACGTTGCTTGACCTCTTCTGCTCTTTTTCTCCTCTGAAAATCGACTTTTGTGGTTTAGGTATCGAGAATATGATTTAGCACACTTAAAACTCGTTTTTGAGTTTTGTATTTATAAGGTCTGGAAGTCGGTTCGATACAGCGTATCCAAGGATTGGATACGGCATATTGGGGATTTCTTGGAGTAGAGACCACGCTTGATATCTTCTAGAATATTATATTCATTCTATATTTCCAATACGGCGTATTGTTCTTCTCTGGATACAGCGTATTGAACTTTATTCCTTTGTGGTCTTTGGTGAGTGCAGGCATGGATACGCCGTATCTTCCTTGATGGATACGGCGTATTGGTCTTCAGAATAGTAATCTTCAAAATATCTTCATTTAAGCTCCAGAATGCGCGCCTTTTGCTAATATTCACCAAGTACTCCATAATTACTGTACTTCTCAAATATAAACGATTAAGTAACAATTCTTTGCAATAACTATACAAAATGGGTTAATAACATGGGATAAATGATGCTATAAAATAGACGTTATTTGATGTCATCAATTTCCTAGGTCGTGAACAGATTACACGAACCCGTTGTCTATTTAATATTCTGTTAGGGCAACGCACAAGTAAGGTAGTATGAAGACTAATACAAGGTCCCTAATAGTATATTAAATGCATGTGAAATAACGTAAGAGGGATCAACCATATTAGGGGTAAGGTAGTATATGAATATACGATGGTTTCCTTTCTACATTCTCGTGTTTACCTAGGACAATCAACAGCGATACAGACAAAGCTGTTTTCTAAGCCTAACGCGCACATCATCAACAAGAAAGCAACATCAAAAGGATCTTACAACACTAAGTTTCAGGCAATCATAGATAATACAAAGGAGGGTTTAAGCCTCGCATGTTATAAAGAAGCAAGAAGATAAATCAATCAATAACACATACATATGATGGTTAATGATAAATAACCTACTTGATTAAAACATGGATTCAAGTTGTACAATAAGGGATTTGAGGCTTAATAAGACCTACAAAGCATGGCTAGAATGGGGAAAAACTGGTTCGTCTCCCTAGGTTTTTACAAAGTTACACACTTAAAACCCTAAAAACGGTTTTATATTTATAGAGATATCGATGTGACGGTGTCGCTTAGAAATCCTGACGCCATCGCCACGTAGATGATTCTAGATCCTCTTTAAGTCGGCCATGTCCTGACGCTGTCGCGAAATTCCTGATGCCGTCACCATATAGATCACGACGGCGTCGCTTTATGCCTGCGACGCTGTCTCCAGCCACTGTATGCATAAATCTTCAAGAGATTTGGTGTAGGTCCGTAATCTGGTCCGTTTCTTCTCCAAATGAGCCCAAGTCACATGTATTTCCTTCAAAATCCATCTAAGTGCTAAAAACTGAGAAGAAATGGTTAAGCACATAATCTGGGCATTTTTGCATGATTTAGGAGGTTAAATGACCCCGAAATAGTGTATAAAATGACACCTCATCAAATACCCCTACACTTGGTATTTGTTTATCCTCAAGCAAATGGGCTTTTCTACCTAGACAATAGCAATATTAGGGTCATTTAACCCACTCTTTAAAAGTATTTTACAACACAACCTTCTAGACCTCGTAATTAAAAGCATGGAAAGCATATACTAGCACCTCACATAAGTGTTTGGGATTCTCTCTTTCTCTCGGTTGTATATTAAATTATTACATAATAGGGAAACGGAAAATCAACACTCATTACCTGTCATAGCATATAAATTACCATAGGCTTGGTAAAGGATCAAACCTCAACCGCTAGGCGCAAGCATTATTCATTACTGTCAAAGATGTCTTTTAAAGGGTTGTGGGGTGTAGGTGTGAGATAACATTAACGGAAACGGATGGGATACATTTGGGTGGTGACTTTGGGTGAATTTTGAGTGGAAGGGTTAGCTAATTATTTATAAGAATACACGTTGGTTTGGTTGCTAAGCCAAGACTCGGACAAAATATACAAACTCTACACAACTCTATATCAATATTTTTCTTTTTCTTTTCTTGACTCTATGATAAACATAACATAAGCAAATGGCAGCCCGTACATTTTTTTCACTCTTTTTTTATATACATTTTTTTCGTACACTTTTGCCCCGCCATTGCTTAAACATATAATACATCATGGGGGTTTATAGATACACCCTTACACTTGAACTTTTACATACTCGATTATTTACAATCTAACTAATGACCCGATTTGAAATGGATCAAAATAACATGGAGCTTATTGAGCTCTATTAGGGGTAATAAATCACTTCTTCCCTAACTCTTCATAAGATGAATACTACCATGAATCCCAATCGTCCCAAAACAGTATTTACAAGGATAAGGACTTAGCAACCGTGTACTCAAATAATTAACTTGGGTTAAAACAATAATGTACTAAAGGTGAGTACATACAAGGTAGGCTAAGGCGATTTGGGTGTAACAATTGGTTCTTGGGTGTAACAATTGGTTCAAGGGTGACAATGCTCTTCATTAATAGTCCGGCTTAACCAAAAAATTACGAGAACCGTGAAAAAGGATAGGCTCGGAGGGTTGTACTAGGGGTATCCTACACTAAAAGTGAGTGCATGGCAAGGGTGTGGGGTAGTTATATAGTCGATGTGACCATAATAACAATTACAGGTTTAAAACATGGGTTAATCCTAGTGCCTCTTGTCTAGCAAATCCTAATACTTACTATGCGGTCTCTGGATGCATCACAAAAACAAGTTCTAGAATTTAATATACTACCGGTACACTCATATAATTTAATACCGATACCAATGTTCCAGAAAAGGTGACAAAGACCATACGTACACATCCGTAACGTCAGAATAGACACATATGACTGCATTCGAACCTTAACTCGAAAAAGATAAAGGTATAAATTATCTTGGGTATCAATAATAGATACCCGAATTCCTATAGATCTAAAGGCGAACCTCACATTTTTGGGGTGGAATTTTGAGGGTTTTTATGCTAGTCATACACATTCCTATCCATGAGACGCTATTAATACTTGGTTTTCGTCGGTATGTGTCATAAAAAAATTTAAATTTTGGTTAAAATTACCTTTTTATGCTATGTTTCGATATATTACCCATCATTTTAAGGAACAAGCAAATGGCAAATGAAGGAATAGTTTCTAAGACTTATTTCCCCTCCCCCTACACTTAAGTTGAACATTGTCCCCAATGTTCTATAGAATTACCTGTAAAAACAAATAAAGGGAAAAACAAGGAAAAGAAACTAGTACTCCAATGGTTTGCTCAATAATGGAGAAGAAACATGCGATAGCTGGTTAAATCGTCCTCTAAGAATCGTCTAATGAAACTTCCTAAGAACTTCCAAGCTTCTTCTCATCAAATATAACCTATAATCAAAGACAAAGACAACTACACCAAGCATAAAATCAGTGGGATATATATAAATACAATGAGAGTTTAGGGTTCTGACTCTATGAAAGCAGTAAAGATAGGATGAGAGTAATGATGTAATCATAGGTTTATGCATGTTTATAAAAGAATTACAAATTTTAAATATTGCACATTAAAATACTTGAATAAAATTTGAAATTTTACATTGCTGGAGATGCGACGCCGTCGGGTTTTAACCCCGACGCCATCTCCAGGCACTGTGAAAAATTCTTCTTCGTTTTTAATGAGAAATTTCCTGCACGCAATTTTATTAGTTAAACCTGAAGAAAGCACTACATAAAAATCTGGAATTTATCATTACAATCATATGACTCGAAACTGACGCGAATTAATCTAAACAATTTATTTTAAATGTTTGAATTTGGTTCTAAAAACCGGATATTTCTCCTACACTTATTTTGTTGCAAAATACCTTTGATTGCAAATAAGACGAAGTTACAAACAAACAAAGCATGATTACAAAATTCATTCAAACATAAAAGAATAAATGAAAAGAATTAAAACACATGACACTCCTAATATGCAAGAAAATAAACATTGGGTTGCCTAGACATGCTTAGGTTGCCTCCCAAGAAGCGCTTGTTTTTGTTCGAGTCACGAGCCTGACTCTACCCTTATTTAACAGATAAAGGGGAGGGTTCCCCTACACTTGAGTTCAAGTATGGGTGATAGTAATGGTACACACCATGGTGGCGAGAAGGAGCTATATGTTGAAAAAGTATTTGTTGAATTTTGTGCTCCGATTGGTGTGTTCTTATAATCCTAACATTCTCTACTTCTTTTGGCCTAACGGGCGAATTAAGTCCTCTTCTTAGAAAAGAAACTTCCTTAGATTCTAATTTTCAATCATCTTCTATCATCCCTAATTTTGAAAAATTAACACCTAGGGATCCACTATGTCCTAATAAACCTGGTTTAAATCCACAGTGTTTCTTAGGATCATTAATGCATGGGTGATATTAGCAATACGTATCCTTAGGTTGGAAAGATGCCACATGAGGTAAAGGTGGTGTATGAATGGTCAAATGGTCTACTTCCTTCATCCTAAAACTATCCGGACTAGGTGGTTTGATGGGTGGTTCGGGGTCTCTTTCTTCTCCTAGATCTACTTCTAAGGATGGGAAACTAGGAAAGGGTTGTGGTTGAGGCTCCGGTTCATCAAAACTAGGAATTTCCCTAAAACTAAGAGGAATGTCATGATTACAAGTATTCAAGCCTAAATCCTCTAGTGGTGTTTCGTCTAAAGGTTTTACCTTAATCGGGAGTCCTATAGTCTCTTCTACTTCATCCGGGTAAGTCACGGGCAGTGTGTTTTCCTCAAATGATCGGATGACTTGTGGGGTACTTTGTGGGTCTGGATTTTCCACCTTATCCCATGTTATACCTCTATGCATCTCAACCCAAACATTCTCATTTCCAAACAATCTTTTTGCTTGAGCCTTCAAATTTGCTACTTCTTGTTCAGTAATAATGTTTGGTGGGTTATCCCATTCTTTTTTGCCTTGGGCAAAATTTTCTATGGCTTCTCATGCTTCTTCACCACTTAATTCCCCAAGGTTCCTATCTGCTGCAAAGTCAAGGTCCATTCAGGTATAGTCATCGACATGATCATAACAGAATTGAGTAAAGGACCATAAATCGAGGCCATGATGAGGGACTCTTTGGATTAAGTTTTTGAAACAAGTCCACGCATCGTAGATAGATTCATCTTGATGTTGTTGGAACACCAAGGTATATCTTTGGAATGGGAAGGTTGTGGTTTGTGGTGGGTTTTGAAAGGGTGTGGTAGGTGGTCTTTCATACATCATGATGGTGAACGAAAGAGTTACAAACAAAAGGCACAAAGAAAAGATAGACTACAAGAAAGCTAATGTACTGGAATTAAAATTCTCACTTGGTAGGAATCAAGCAAGTAGAACTAAGTTAAACAATGATTGAAACCTAACTATTCCCCACACAGCGGCACCAAAAACTTGATGCGGAGGTCGTAAAGGACTTTTACACGAAGTTTTACAATTCCCTAGGCAGTGTACCTAATCGTTGCAGTGTAGTATAGGCAAGACTCGAGGGTTGTTATCGTTCTCTAGGGAAATAGGTTGGGAAGGCTTGATCACGGTCTAACAGAATTCTAAGGGTTGAGAGAAGATTCTTTTGTGTTTTTATATTTTATGAAAGCAGGTAAATATCATGATTTAAGGGTTGTTGGTTAACTATAATTATAACGAATTATTAATCTATTACTGGTGATAACTTTATGATAAACAGATGTATTTACCTAATCATTCACTACTCCTCGGATTGCTTCACCTAGATCCGTTGCTTTGTCACACTTATGATGATCTGTGTAAGTATTTCCTAGGTCATGAACGGGTTACACGAACTCGCCGTCTATTTAATATTATGTTAGGGCAACGCACAAGTAAGGTAGTATAAAGACTATTACAAGGCCCCTAAGAGTATATTAAATGCATGTGAAATAACTTAAGAGGGATCAACCATATTAGGGGTAAGGTAGTATGAAGACTGTTACCGATGGTATCCTTTCTACACTACTCGTTTTGTTCGGCTTCCCTAGAAATATTAACAGCGATACAGAAAAAGCTTGTTTTTCTAAAGACCTATCGCGCACATTCATCAGCAGAAGAAACAATCAAAAGGATCTACAACCTAAGTTCTTGCAATCATAGATAGTATACATGGAGGGTTTGAACTCGCATGTACATAGAAGCTAGAAGTAAATTAATCAAACAACACATAGGCATATTGAACTGATTATTGATAAATACCTTACTGGATTTACAAACATGGATTCAAGGTAGTACAATAGGGTTTGAGGCCTTAAAAACGACCTACAAAGCTACTAGAATGACTAGGGTTCGTCTCCCTAGGTTTATACAAAGTTACACACTTAAAACCCTAAAACGGTTTTATATTTATAAAGATATCGATGTGACGGCGTCGCTTAGAAATCCTGACGCCGTCGCCACATAGATGATTCTAGATCCTCTTTAAGTCGGCCACGTCCTGATGCCGTCGTGAAATTCCTGACGCCGTCACTATATAGATCACGACGGTGTCGCTTTATGCCTGCGACGCCGTCTCCAGCCACTGTATGCATAAATCTTTAAGAGATTTGGTGTAGATCCGTAATTTTGTCTGTTTCTTCTTTAATGAGCCTCAAGTCAGTGTATTTCTCCAAAATTCATCAAGTGCTAAAAACTGAAAAAGAAACGATTTAACATATAAATCTGGGCATTTTTGCATGTATTTTAGAGGGTTTTAAATGACCCTGACAAATAGTGTATAAAAATGGAACACCTCTGAGGTTCAATACCAATAATGTGGTATAAGAACCGCTTTTTCCAATTGGTGAAATTTTCCACCTCTAGTACAGGAGCTGCATTTAACTGGCTGCCCCTGTATTCAAGAGTCTGTGGTACTTCAACTGCTGTTATTTAAGATGAATCTTGATTTTAAAAATCTTGAGCCTTTATATATCCTTTTAAAGGGATTTTATAAACCAAAAGGCTCTGATACCACTTGTTGGTCCATTAGAATCTGATATAAGGTTTATCAACTTTAAACTAATCAGATTCCATATCAACAAAGTGAGTTTTAAACAAATATATATAAACAATATAAAGAACGAGTTTAAAACACACAGAAGTACTTTTCAACGTATAACCTTTTTTAGAATCAAATAAAGAATCTATGAAACACCTTGCTTGCGGAATAGCAAGGTGGTTGAATGACAATTGGGGTGTTATCTCCTTCGAACTTAAATTTTAACCTATGTTAAGAGTTTAAGAAAACAAACTTGTTATGACCAAAATTGAAGCTTTAGCTTTCAATGGTACGAGTCAGTTTGTTTGAGAGATAAATGAACTCTTCAATGTGTTTTCAAATTAATTGGAAGAGATAACATTTACTCTGGGAATCTCTTTCCTTTTATAGGCAAAGAGATTAGGGTTTACAAGTTAACCTAGTACGCGTGTCACACATCTAATGAGTGGTTGAAATAACATTAAATGTTGACATGCTTTAGAGTATCAGGTATAGTCCTTTGTGGAAAAGCGAATGTACTTCTTTGCTGACTTTAGAAGCACCTTTTTCCAAGAGAGATTGCTTTATTCCTTTTGGCATAAAGTAATCTTTTTCCCGCCTTGTAAACCTTCTAGAAGTGAAACTTGTGTTTCAGCTTCTGTTAAGGAGATAGACTACGTTCATCTTGGAATTGTCAACCAAGATGAACTGAAGCTCCAACTAAGGGCCTTCTTCAGTTTCTATACCGCTGCATACACTGAAGTGAAGATACTTCCAAATATTCTAAGGACCCGAAGAGTTGATTCTGAAGGAACTTCAACATCTCAAACTGAACTACTTCAGCTTGAGTAACTTAGGGGATTTTATGTTTAAATCTACTGAAAGACTGAAGGGCTTAGGAACTGAACCCAACATACATACATTGTTGGTTCATATTATTGGTTGGTTGAACATATACTCGGATCTAACAAATTTTAGAAGTAAAATTTTAAAACACTAATTAACCGGTAAACTATTCAACCCCCTCCCCTTCTAGCTTCCACAAAAACCCTTACATCAGTTTCTGCGAGCCAACGATCCATATACGTTTTATCACTAATTAAAATAAACACAACAAATTTGCGTACCTTGTTTGGAGTGGGAGATCAGACAGTGATCCTAGAGTACAAGGTACAACTCTTCATGGCGATACACACTGGCCCTCAAGCAATCACAGCAGACATGCTAGCAGTTAGTCAATCCTCAACAAGTATAATCGGATTATATAAGATCAAACAAACTATTTGTTTGTCTTTGTTGTATGTCGTGACCGAACAAGGGAAGAAGGGAGAAGAGAACTAGGATGTTTGGTCTTTCTGAATCACAGATACTGACTGAAATAATAACTCTTGTATTTGTAGGCTTATTAGATAATCATCAGAATTAAATAAAGATAATTATCGATTATAAATAAAATATATTATTTATTAATTACAAGATAACATGTTATTCAAAATAATATCTTATTCTTAATTAAACTAAAGACCAAAAGCTAAACCCAAACCCACAGAGGGGCGGCCAGTTGTGGGCCCCACAAGGGTGCGCCACTAGTTTGGGCTTCAGCCCAAACTTGCTCTCTTCCATTTAATTAAGTCCACCTTAATCAAGTATAGTCCAATTCATTTAATTGATCATTTATATATTTACAATAAATATATCAAGTTGTGATCTCAAGCTATTACGTGTGACCCTAATGAATCATATATTATCGGCATCATTTAATCTCACCAACTGTGCATAAAATCCTACAAACTCCCACTTGTTAATGGTAATCCCAAAGCGACGAAATACCAAATAGTCAACAGTATTGCAACGAACTTAACTGTCATCCAATAATACAGACTTATTTTGTCTGTCGATAGAACCAAACAACAAATCATTAACTCTTAATGATTTTATGATTTTAGTAACACTCTTATTCCCTTTGTTCTGATATGTATTAATTTGAGACATGGATTAAGCAATCCTAAATCACTAACACCTGTTTCTCGATCTAGAATTAATGATATACCAAAGTAAGCTTAAAAAAATAGTTTAAACTTCCACCTTAGTCACGGTCGTGTAAATATCAGTAAATTCATTGAGTGGCCAACAGTAATATCTTATCTTCTAAAGAGGAACAATTCCCTTAGCATATATCTACCTTGCAATACCTAATTCATGAAACCAAAACATACATGGATAACCTTTTGTTAAGAAAGCGTTGGGTATGAATCAAATTCCACTCCTCAAACATTACAAAAATGCTATGTATCTCAAGGTCGAAGGATACTCAAGAACACAAACCATAAACATGACTCACTTATTGACAAATATTCATGTTGAGACATCTCGTATGGGTCATCCAATATGTATATCCTCAAATAACATATGAACTATGGCCATAACAAGTAAATCATTTGTACTATACAAACCAACACCAGTACATTTCATATTAGTCTTAATTCACATTATGCCCAAACAATATGATCGACTATGGACATTTAGAACTAACTTGTTCATGGGTTTAACGTGCAAATATAGAACAATTAATATAAAGGAAGAAACAAACATTATATTAAATTTCAAATGTTCCAATATCCTAACTACATGAATAAAACCATGACTACTCTAAACCAATAAAACAAAGAGCCATTCCATTAGCATGAAACATATGCTTATCATAAGCTAATGCTTTTTTTAAGGATCAACAGTACTGTCATCAGTATGCACTTTGATGACCTCTACATTTTGAAGACCTATTGCTTTGCAGATATAATGATGTCTGCAAAGAATATGTCTACTGCCTCTTTGTGTAATGAATTCACTCACAATTAGGATAGTAGTTGAGTTGTCGTAATACACTTTCATAGGGGTTTCAATACTTGGTACAACTCTAAGTTCCTCTATGAATTTATTCACCTAGTAAGCTGTTTTAACAGCTTTTGAGATAACAATGTATTCAGATTCTGTAGATGACATTTCTATGGTATCTTGCTTTGAGCTCCTCCACGCTACCGCTTCGCCATTCATAATGAACACGTAGCCTGATTGAGACTTTGTATCATCTCGATTAGTTTGGAAACTAGCACCTGTGTAACCCTTTACACTAAGCTCATCCTCCAAACCTTCATAAACTAAAAACATATCCTTGGTCCTTCTTCAGTACCTTAGAATGTTTTTAACAACAGTCTAATGCTCCTTTCTAGGACCAGTTTGAATTCTGCTTGTCATGCTTAACGCATAAGACACATCAGGTCTCGTACAAGTCATAACATACATGATAGATCCTATAGCGGAAACATAAGGAACCTTTCTCATTCTTCTCATTTCCTGATAAGTAGTAGGACTTTAAGCATCACTCAAATACCTCTTAACAGTCATAGGAACCCATCCTCTCTTAGATTTTTTCATCTTGAATCTCTTAAGTATCTTATCAATGTATGTGCTTTAGCTTAATCCTAGAATTCGCCTAGATTTATATCTATAGATCTTGATCCCTAGAATATAAGCAGCTTATCCTAAATCCTTCATGGCAAAGCATCTCTTCAACCACGCTTTTACACCTTGCATCGTAGGGATGTCATTTCCCATCATAAGTATGTCATCTATACACATGATTAAGAAAACTACTTTTCTTCTATCAGTTCTCTTGTAGACACACGGTTCTTCAGTATTTTGAATAAAACCAAACTCTTTAATTTTCTCATCAAACCTCTTGTTCCAGCTATGAGAAGTTTGCTTAAAACTAAAAATGGATCTATGAAGTTTGCAAACCCTTTTAGGAAACTTAGAACTATGAAAACCTTCCGGTTGCTCCATATAAACATCTTCATATAAGCGACCATTTAGAAATGCAGTTTTCATGTCCATTTTCCATATCTCATAATCATAGTTTGCGGCCATGAAAAATAGTATTATTATAGCTAGAGTGCTAACTATAGGCGAATAGGTTTCACTATAATCAACTCCTTGAGTTTGTGTATAACCTTTCGCTACTATTCTAGCTTTGAATGTGTTTACTTTACCATCTATGTCAGTCTTCTTCTTGATGACCTACTTTTAGCCAATAGTCTTGATGCCTTGTGGAAGATCAACTAAGTCCCAGACTTTGTTATCTTGCATGGATTGCATCTCTGCATTCATCGCTTCAAGCCATTTCTTAGATTCAGGACTATTCATAGCTTGATGGTAGGTATCATGGTTCATTATGATCTTTAAGATCACGACCTTCTGAATCTATCAGAAAACCATAATACCTATCAAGCAGGTTAGAGGACCTGCTCAATTTGCGAAGGATAGGTGCAGCAGACGAAACGTCATTCTTTTAGATCTCAAGAAGAGCTTGTTTAACAACATTTGTAGGAACAACTTCTTCTAAAACCAACTCAGAATCATGTAGTGTAATAGAACTTGAAGAAGGTTCTTCAATTTATGGTTCAGTAGGAGTATTTAGAACCTTGTCAAGAATCTCGTCGCTTCTATTGAATTCTAGAAGCAGATAATCTGATTCCAAGAATTATCCATTGCGATCAACATAACACTTTGTTTTCCTCTGGATAGTAAAAGTTGTATCCCACAGTTTCCTTTGGGTAGCCCACAAACTTACCTCTCATAACACGCGGGTTTCTAGTTTGTTGGGAGTAGAACGTTTAACTAGAGCATCACATCCCCACACCCTCATAAAAGAAAATTTGGGGGCCTTCCTATGCCATATCTCATATGGAGTATTTTCACCTTCTTCGTAGGAACCATGTTGAGAATGTGTGCAACAGTCTCAAGAGCATATTCCTAGAAGGACAAAGGTAGATGACTTAAGTTCATCAATGATCGAACCGTATCTAATAAGGTACTATTCCTCCTTTCAGTTACACCATTATCTTGAGGTGTATAAGGCGGCATACATTGTGAAATGATTCCTCATTTAGCCAGATGATCAAGAAATTTTTGACTTAGATATTAACCTCCACGATCAGATCGCAAGATTTAATCTTCTTGTTGATTTGATTCTCAACTTCATGTTGAAATGTCACAAAACTCTTAAAGACTTCATGTTTATGTTTAACCAGATAAAATAACCATAGTGACTAAAATCATCAGTAAAGGTGACAAAGTAAGTATCACCATCTCGTGTAGGAACTCTAAATGGGCCACACACATCAGTATGTATTAGTCCTAATAGATCCTCAACCCTATTCCCTACTTTTTCATCTTCCTACTGATACGTATAAAATATAAAATATATAATACGATGGAAAATTACCAATTTACCCTTGAGGACAAAGGTAAAAAGGAAATTCTTCAAAATATATAATATAATATATAATACGTATATTAACCGGGAAGTATGATTCCCCGGGTCGTTTATCCCCCAACGACTTGTGAAATTGAAACCACGTTTGATGTTCGGACAATGATTTGAATAGGAAACAAGGGTTGGATTGATTATCTACTTTTAAAAATTAAAATTAACAAACTCTAACAATTAAGCACAAGGACAAATAACGGGAAACCAAATTTCAACTAAAAACACAAAACGGGACCCCTAAACGGAGATCAAAAACCCTAAATTTCCAAAAATAAACCTAACTTAAAATTTTCTTTTTAAATGGACTCTATTTGGCTAAAAAGTAAATTTAAAGAAAACTAGAACAAAAACGAAGTTAAAATATGAAAAGAATAAATTGTGCAAGAGTCTTATGAAAAAGACCCAAGGGCACAGCGGTAGGGAGTGTGGTGTGTGTGTTTATAAAAGGGTTGAGGTGTTGAGGTCGGGGGTTCGAGCCTTGCTCACCCCCGATTTCCACTTCCCCTTTTTTATTTTATTTTTAAAAACTTAAAGAACAAAAGTTGTTAAGCACTTGAAAATAAGCATTTTTAATAAAAGAAACTTTTTGTGAAAAGCACTAAATAAGCTGTTAAACAGCTTATAATACGACAGAAAGTACTTAGCTACTTTTTTTTGGTTTTTCTTAAACTAAATAAGCTAGAAACCTTAATAAGCTAAAATTTAAGACTAAATAAGCTAGAATAAGCTAAACCTAAGCTAATGAGCTAAATAGAACTAAAAATAAGCAACTAAATAAGCTAGAAAACTAAATAAGCCTAATCTTAAAATCAATTCCCAAACAGTCCTTAAGGACACTTTGAGCTTAAAAATAAGCTAGCAAATAAGCACCTTAGTAACTGCAACTTGACTTTTCTAAAAGAATAGCTTAAATGCTATAAGAAAATGCTTTTTAAAAGAGTTAAAAACAAAAAGAGCTTATTAAAAGGAGCTTGTGAAATAGGCTGTTTACAGAAACAAAGCTTTTGAGAGTTAAAAAGCTAAATTTCACTAATTTGCTTGCACACAATTCAATTTAAGACCATTTTCATTAATTCCAACTGTTTTGAAAAGCTTATGATATATATAAGCTAATTTTAATAAGCTACATTAACTGAAAACACTTAAAGACCTCTAAAGCTATTGATTAAATCAGCAAACTCAGGAAAAAGCACTTAAAAATCAAAAACTAATTAAGCTAAAATCTCCAATAAGCTAAGACAGAAGCTGAGCTTTTGAAAACTAGATAAACAACTTATAAGCTATAATTCTAATCCATAAAATCTAATCCTATAAGCTAGAATTCTAAATTTAGAAGCTAATTACCAGTTACTACTATTTTTGGCTTTTTAGGAATTTTAGAGAAATTTAAAAGCTAAATTTAACTAGTAAACAAGCTAGATTATTAAAAAAACAGTTTTAATCTATCCGATCCTATATGTAAACTAAAGATTTACTAAATTTTATCAACTAAACCCTATTTAAACTAGCTTAAATATGATCAAAAAGGGACTGTAGTTGGACACTGTAGTCTACCTATCTGATGCACTTGGCAAGGGTTGCTAGAACCAAATGCAGGTGACCAAATAAGTCTTACCTGCATGAGACACTCAAAATGAGTGTGTATAATCACAACACAAACAAGATCCAAGTTCAAGGAGGCTTGGATCAATTTTTTAACAATCTTAGAAAAGGAAACATTCCCCTAGTGCAAAAACAAAGAGATTTAGCCTTAACTTTTTGATTTTTGAAATCTAACTTCTGAAATCTCTTTTACTACTGATTTTAAATGAATTAAAAACTGGTTCAAGCAATGAACTTAGCTCAATTTGACTTTTTGAGGTCAAATTGCATTAATCCAAACACCCTTTTAACTAATGCATAATCCATTTAAACTTTAGATTTAAAAATCTAGCTAGCAAAACCTAAGTACCAGATATTAAATAGCTTATAACAAGTTTGATAAACATAAATCAAAGATCAATTAAGCTAGAATCAAAGATCTACAAGCTAAGCTAATTATTTTTTGTTTTTTTAGTTGATTTTATGACAGATTATGAAATAATAAGTTCTATAATATAGCTAAAAACAGATTAAAAGACATAACTAATAAGCACAATAAGACAATATAAAGCACAAATAAGCAACTAGAAAGCAGATTAAGCAATTGATAAGCAAATAAGCAAAACTACACTAAGTATTTAAAAACAGAATTTGAAATGAAGACTTACAATAAGCTTTAGCTAAACAAAAGCTTAAAAGGCTCAAAGAGCTTGTCTACTAGCTCTGGCTTATTTAAAATAAGCCAGTAAAAGTCCATGGAAGCTCATCCTTTGCTAGCTTCCCTTCCATAAGCTCAAAATTCAATAAGTCAAGGAATTAAGCTGATTTTAGATGTTCAAGTAGATTAAATGATCAATTGCACTCAATCACAAGCTTAGAGACTTGTGAGAGCTTATAAGAGCTTATCAAACAATACACAAACACTAGAGCTTATTGAGAGCTTTTGACCAATTTATTAAAGGAAAACTAGATTTCATTAACTAGAAAATTACAAGATTTTAAAGCTGAATTACATTGACTGAAATTAAAAAGCTAAAGTTTAAAACCTAACATTACATAAGCTAAAATTACTTTCAAAGCTAAGCTAAAAACTAGAAAAGAGAAGATGCTCTCGTGTGTGAGGAGTGAGGCTTTTTATAGCCTTCTTGAGAAGCTTCCAGACGCAAATTCAGTTACACGCTCTCTCTTTTCTTGGCCCTTAGATCATCTCTCATCATTGGATGTTATATCTCATCCGTTGGATTACTCTTGGAGCACACGGATTGCCAGCGTGGCAATCCGTGATTGTGACAGGTTTGTGCTTCTTCTGAGAGTGATTCTAGAGTAAATAACTTCATTCCTTGTGCTTTCTTCACTATCCACGTGGCATCCTTTGTTGGGTATTGGCCAATGAGAGGCTTAAGTGACGTGATACTCTGCCCATGTGTACTTCGCTACTTGAATTGTCCTTTCTAGCCCTCAATTGTGATTTGCCCCATGATTTTGACCTTGTGGTTAATTGTTGAAGACAATGAATAGTAAAAACAGACATTGGCGCCAATTTTTAACTGAGAAGGGTGCGTTTGATTATTTTGACCCGAGGTTGACTTGGGGCTTTTTATAAAAAGGATGGGCCGGGTATTGTGGGTTTGGACTTATAGGTAAAGGGTTAACGGGTTGTTTTGTTTAGGGTTTATTAGTTAAACCCGATATGGTTTTAACTTTTAAGGACCATTCTTGTAACTTTGGATTTTTCAGGGACTGATTTGGTATTTTTGGGATTTTTTGTCTTTTTGTGGTTTGACTTAGGTTGACCAAAGGTTGACTTGAGTTGACCACTTTTGACTTTTAATAGCTTTCTCCCGGCTCTTTGCGTGCTCTTCCCTTCCCGTGTTCGTGTTTGCCCGGTTTTAACTGTTTTCTTGTGATTTTTGCAATATCCGTACCTACACAATCACAGAGACAAAACAAGCAATATTCAAGCATTTAAAGCACAATTTTGTCTTTTTAGGTTTTATTTTGATATAAAATGGATGTGTTTTCACACATATCATTACAACTGTTAGTATAACTAGTACTATTAGTATAAAGTTACTGCTGCTAGTAGAAGTTAAGACTACTCAAAGATAAAGACTGAAAATATACTAAGTAGTTACTACTGCTAGTACTAAAGTTAGTATTGTATGTTAGTACTGCTAGAGTAAACTTCTAAGTAGTTAATATTGTTTGTGCTTAGCTTGCTATAATTTGGAAAAAAGCTAAATCGATAATCCTAAAGATTTATTATCGCATAACAATTTATCTTTTTAGTCACACTTTGATAAACTTGCTAAAGATTTTTTGTAATAACTTCTTCCTGTTGGGATTTGCATTAGACTTTTTGAGTTCTAGTATGGGGTGTTTAGCCTTAGATTAGGAAACATTTAGGACAATGTTTAATTTTAGTATGGTAGTATATCTTCAGATTAATCTTACCTAACCGTTACCCATTGTATCTCACGTACGCAACCTTTTCCCACCAAAATATTCAAAATAGAAAAATTATAAAATTTAAAAAATAAAATAAGTGATTTTTCATCATTTTTTGACTTTCCTGCTAGTAGAAAAAAGAGTAAATTCCCTGACTCGATCGAGCTATGTTTGAGCTCTAGCTTTTTTTATTGGGGTTCTTAACTTTTAGGCTAAGCGATCGCAGGAAATTCGCGAAGAACGAAAAATGATAGAGTTAAGTATGAGTGGGGTGCGAAAAACAAGGAATATTAGGAAATTCAAGAGCTCATGTATGTAATTATGTGTTTTTCTCCATAAGCTCTTAACCGATTAATATACTGTTGTTTTTGGAGATAAACTTAAACCAATAATTTTATGTAATATATAGCAAAAAAAAATTTATTCTTAGTTCAAATGTATACTGAATTTTTCAAAAAAGAAGCTCTATAAAAAAAAAATAAAAATAATAATCAATAATAATAAAAACTGTGGGCTGATAAAAGTTCCACTACCTCTTGTCGGCTCACAACCTATGTGGTAATCTTTTAAGAAAGCCCATATAAGAATACAAATCCAGACTGAAAAAGTTTGCGTCTTCTTGCTGGCTCACAATACCGATGTGCAAGCCTTCTAAACGGTAACAATTGCATAATTATGTCTAATATTAATTTTAAATATTAATAAATTCAAATTCCTTTATGTTAAATTCAAATAAGCTTATAAACTAATGACAATACTAGATTTTAAAAGCAAGACTATTCAGGAAACTTGAAGAGATTTGAAACATAAGGTCCTGAAGTCCCCGATACTAGTCACTATGTTGTTTCAAAACCTGGACGTTTAGCCGCAATGTTGGTATTGCCAGACGAAAGTCTCACATGGCATATCTCGCCTTTAAGTCATTATTCTCGGGTGGAACGTAAAAGATGAGTATTTTGCAAACGTTTGATCCATGTTGAAATCAAAATAGCCCAAATCAATTAAGATATATTAAAATGTCAGATAAAATGTTCACAAGTTTGCAAAAAAGATTAGTGTTAGCATCTTTACTGATATTAGCTTGATTTTGTTTTAAAAGCTTGTTTGGACAAGTAAAAAGTCGAGGACGGGATTAATTTACGTCCTTTTTTGAGGCATTCTCCGATCGAAATGCATCTTGTTCCTATGATCCCTTAACATATCTGGAAATATCGAAAGTCGAGAATATTCTAATTTTTATATATAAAAAAAAGTTTTGAAAAATGGGAAAACGATGTGTTTTATAACTTGTGACTTCTTAACTCTCTCCACAAAAGTCTTTGCTACTTTTCAAAAATTTAGTTTGGGGAAGTGTTGAGGTATTTGGTTTTAAAGCGTGTAATATTGCGTGAGGACACACAATCGCTTAGTTTGGGGAATTTAGATATGTGTGAAAACACATATCCTTTTTATATCAAAAATAAACCCTAAAAACACAAAATTGTGTTTAAAATGCTTGTATATTGCTTGTTTTGTCTTTGTGATTGTGTAGGTATGGATATTGCAAATAACACAAGAAAACGGTCAAAACCAAACAAACACGGACACGAGAACAGAAAAGAGTGTACAAGAGCCGGGAGAATGCTTTCAAAGTCAACCATTGGTCAACATTGGTCAACCCATGACCAACACAAGACGACAAAACCACCAAAACTTACCAAAACAATCCCTAGAGTTAAACTAAATTGCAAAAAAATGGTCCCTAAGACCTAACGTGTTAACTCTTTAATATATAAAGAGTTAGACACTCGGGATCGCTTTCTCACAAATAATGCCAAGTCTTGAGTGTGTAAATAACCGCCCAACACATATTACCTTTTAACACCGGCCTAAGTCAAAACCCAACATACCCGAGTCAAACACCCACCCCCTTATAAAAAGAAATACGCGGGAAATTTGGTTTTTACTGTTCACCATCTTCTTCGTTTAACCCCGAGTCAAAATCAAAGGGCAAATGGAAATTGAGGGCGTAGCTAAGTGATTCAAGTGCCAAGGAATGATGTGGCAGAGTTATACGTCACATGAGCCTCCCATTGGTCAATCCCAACACGATTGGACACGCGGGCATAGAAAGAAACACATGGGAAAATGGATTTTTACACTAAAGTAAGTGTAAAAGAAGCACAAATGGACTGACACGCGGAATGCCATGTTGGCAATCCGTGTTATCAAATCTAATCCAACGGCTCAAAGTTAGAATCCAATGATGGGAAAAGATTGAAAGGCTATGATCAAAGAGAGCATCTAACTAACTGGATGGCCTAGAAGCTTCATTATACAGCTATAAATACAAGGGTTCCTCAATCACGAAATATATATCTAGGAAGTATTTTTAATAGCTTTTAAAAATTAGCTTTCTAATTGGTAATTTTCTTTCAAGTAATTGTTTTAGTTTAATTGTAATTTCATTCAATTTCATTTTTGTAATAAGCATCTTCTCTTAAATAAATGTTTAAATTCCTGCATTGAGTTCTTAAATTTTCTTAAAATAGTTAAATAAGCTTGTTTTGTTCAAATAAGCTCTTAAGCTACTTATAAGCTGTTCATTTACTCAACTAAGCTGTAATAAGCTTAGTTGAGCTTTTTTAAGACACAAATTCTCCCTCAATTACCTCAGCTTAAAAATGGAATGATGGACCAAAACCTGGAAGGGGTCCATAAGACCTCACCTGGCTTCTCTAAATAACCAGAGCTTGTATACATAAGCTCTATTTGAGTATTAGTCCCTGTTTAGCTGGGATTTAGGTTTTATATCTATTTACACTTTTCTGTCTTTAATAACTAGTTTAAATTTGCCTTATTAGTTTAATTATGTTTATAGTTTGCTTATTTCTGTTTACTAGCTTGTTTATCTATGCTTATCGTAAGAAATTTTGAGCATATTGAGTTGATTTTTAGATCTTAATCTTTGTTTTTCATAATACCGTTATAAATTAGTAAAAAACCAAAAAAATATTAGTTTAGTATTACCTTAATAATCCGGCTTATTTGCAGCTTATATCTGCTTATTAGTCACATTGTATAACTTGTCAGTATCCTGGTATTAAAGGAATTTAAGCCTCGTCAAATTAAAATCTAATAAACTAAATGGATTTAAGAAAAAATATAAGGGAGAGTTGGATCAACAGTTCTAACCGTCAAGTTAAGAACTTATGTGGCTTTAGTTTGCTGATTTTGAAATTTAAATATCTCATATAAGTTTGACAAGGTAGTCTAATATCTAGATTAGTGTTAATTAGAGTTTTTGATTAGATGAGGTGTCCACTAGTTCGTAACCTATTACGTATTAATTTGCATAATTAGCTTAATTCAGTTCTAGGATTATAATTTGCTTTAATTGCCTTTAGTTTCATGTCTTAAGAGAGTTAGAATTATTTACTTTGGTCTGCAATAGAAGGTTTTTTTTTTTTATTTTTGAGTTTTAGGTCAACTCTTTGTGGTCAATTGCATCAGATAGGTAGAAACACACAAACATGCCCAAGTTCAAGTTCAAATTTCAGAGGTTAAAATTAGTCATTAGGTTTTTAACTTTTTGAAATATAAGCAGTTTATAGTTAATTGTTAAAAGTTTAAGTTTTAGTTTTTATCTAAATAAGTTCCTTTGATCATTTTGTATTCAAGCTACAATTATCCATATTTGTCTTTTTAAAAAGTTCCGCATAATCTGAGTTTATAAGCAATTTTCAAACAGTCTTTTCATTAAGCAAATGAATTATCAAAATGATTTCAAAAAGCCTTTAAGAAGTCCTTAAGGTTTCAAGTTTAAGTAGGAATAGCTTATTGGGCATAAGGTCCATTGAGTACCATATTTTTTAAAGCCCAAATGCTGTCCCTGTCTATTGGCTTGCAGTTTTATTTAATTGGTCTATAATCTGCTTATTTCCTCCTTTCCTTTGCTTATTTATCTTGGTTTAAACTAGCTTATTAGTTTTAATATAGTTTGCTTATAGTTTGCTTTCCTAGCTTTTATCATATTGTTAGCTTTTTAAGTTGTCAATTTTAGATAAAAAGCCAAAAAATAAAAAAAATAGTTTTAAGAGTTTTTCTGTCTATAAGCCAGTTTACAGCTTATTTAGTGATTTCAAATAATTGTCTTATAAAGTTGTTTGTTTTCCCAGGTTTTCTAACTAACTTTGCTTTTATAGTTTTCAAAATAAAAAAAGGAAGATGGAAATCTGCGGGAGCAAGGACTCGAATCCCCGAGCCTCAACACCGGACCCTCACCTTTTATAAACGCCTCACAACACACACTCACTACCAACGTGCCCTGGGGTCTTTTTCGTTATAGCTTCACACATTAAGATGTTTGTATATGTTTTACCCTAATAGTTTAAATAATTGATTAAAAGCTTATTTCGTAGCTTATTCGATAAGCTGTGTAACCAAGTTTATTTTTCCTAGGTCTTAGTTCAAGCTATTTTCTATAATTTTTCCAGGATTTTTATATTTAGTTTAGTATTTTTAAACATTTATTTTTATTAAAAACTTTAAAAAATCATAAAAAATAGAAAAATAATCAAAAAAATATAATTCTTTTTTAGAAAATTTTCTTTTATCATATAGTTTCTAGGAAAATTAGTTTTGCTTCCGTAGGGTTTAATTTGCAAAATTTCAATTTTTAAAGAACGAGCCATCTCCCCATTCACCACCATTCGTTACCCGTTCACGTTTTTCGTGTTTTTAAGCTCATTTCAATTCCGATTTTGTTCTAGTTTTCTTTAAATTTACTTTTTTGTCAATTAAAGTCTATTAAAAGTGAAAAATTCATTTTAGGTTTAATTTTGGAAATTTAGGGTTTTTAATCACCGTTTAGGGATCCCGTTTTGCGTTTTTAGTAAAGTTTAAATTCCCATTATTTAAGTTAGGTTTAATTGTCCTTTAATTTGCTCACTGTTAGGATTTTAGAAAACAAATCATCTTTGAACCAATTCAAATCATTGTCCGAACAACAAACGTGGTCTCAATTTCATAAATTCATAAATCTTTGGGAAAACGACCCGGTAATCACTTACCGGTAAATATACGTATTATTATATATAATCGTGTGATTTTTCCTTTCTACCTTTGTCCTCAAGGGTAGTTTGGGAATTTTATATAATTTTATATTTTATTAATACGTGTATAAAACTATACCAACCAATACTTGTCCTATTTTTCACACTAAAATGCTTAAATTTTGCTTAAATTTAATTTTTTTTCTAACATACTATTGTGAAATTACATGTTACATAACCTACACACAATAACCCTTATTAGATATTGTGAGGAGTTAACCTTATCCGTTTCCAAATGTTTACCCAAATTCCAAAAAATATGAGTGTGCCAGTGATGTTAGACTTTAGAACTTGGCTTGGTATAATCATATTGGAGACCAGCAATAATTACTACTATGGCTTTAGTGGATAACTTGTTTAAAAATTGGAAAATGTACAAGGGATTAACACCCAAAAATAGCTGATAAGAGTAAAATACACAATCCGTAGTACCTAAAATAACCCAATTAAACCCAAAAACGGAATTGCAGTGAACAAATGGCAAAAATATACTTGTTTTTGTGTTTTCTTGTAGCAGGTACGATAAACAGAAAATCACAATGAAAACCGACAAAACGGCCAAACAATGACATCTAGAACGGAAGAGTGAATAAAAGCGAAAGCCAAAAGCCATAAAAAAGTCAAATCTACAGTCAACTCCAGTCAAATCCTTGGACAGCAAAGTCAACAAAATCCACATATTTCCACTTTAGCCCCTTCAAGTTTCAAAAGTATGCAAAAAAAGTCCTTAAAAACCCTAAATGGGCCGCACTATATCCAAAAGCCCAAACCCTAGCCAATAGCCCATTCATAAAACCACTGGACAATTCTTGCTATTTTCCTAAACCTTTTTTACACTAGAACACCTTATATAAACAACCACCATGATCTACTCTGCCATTTCCTAAATCCTTTACAATAAATTGGACAAAGAATTGAGAGGGACCAAAAATGTCATTACCCCAAACTCTTATAACCGTTTTCACCCAAACTCAGTTAAAAATAAAAATGGCGCCATTCACTGTTCATCATCACCTACATTTCACCCCTCGGTAAGAACAAAGGGCTTTCCAAAATTGATGGGCAAGATAGGTAATTCAAGTGCTCATTTACAAGATAGCAAGGAGAAATTAGTCAAAACAAAGGGCTCTCACTAATCACTCAAGTGAGGATCACACGTCAGCAATGGTGAAAGCACAAGGGTTGATGGGATTTTACACTAAACTCACTCACACATCTAACACAATGTCACATCAAAGAATGACACGCTGGCAATCCTCTATCACACACAATTTGATCAAACGGATGAGATTTAAGCTCAAATGATTAAAGATATGGATGGTGAAGATTAGAGGGCGCGTCTAACAGAATGAAGACCTAGAAGCTTCCTCACAAGGCTATAAATAGAGCCTCATCCCTCACACAAAATGGGCTATTTTTTTTGGGATTAGTACTTTAGGTAGTTTTTTAATTTTAATAGGCTAATTTCATGTTTCACTAATGTAATTTCAATTCCAGCTTTTTGTAATGTAATCAAGTTTAATTCAATAAAATTTAGTTTCCTTTTATCTTAATCTCTTTTAATCTCATAAGCTTTCAAATCATAAGCTACTAGCTTACTAATCTCAATAAGCTCTTATAGCTCACTTAAGTCTATAAGCTTAGGTTTGAGCTTAAAATTGTCTTAATCATACTTAAATTCAATAAATCAGCTTACTAATTAATAAAAAAATCAGCTAAAATAACTATCACCTTTACATTTTGGGATTGTGAGCTAATGGAAGGGGGATCTAAAAGGGAAGGATCCCCAAGGACTTATACCCTAGCTTATTAATAAGCTAGGGAGCTTGTAGCTGCCATATTTGGTTCCTCTTGTTTAGCTAGAGGCCTTGTAAGTTTTCCTTTAATTTCTTGCTTTAAATATTAGTTTTATTGCTTTCTAAACTTAGATCTGCTTATTTGCTTATTTAATTTGCTTATTAGTGCTTATTTGTGTTTTATCTAGTTTAATAATCATAATAGTTTATCTGTATTTACTTCTCTTAGTCTAGATCTTAGTTTTATATATCACTTGTCATAAAACCATAAAAACACCAAAAATTTAGTATAAACTTAGATTTTAAGTTTTAGCTAAATCCAGTTGTTAGTTTATGCTTAATAAGTTAGTTATAAGCTAGTTTTTATCTGGTAGTTAGCATTTATTAATTAGATTTGCAATTTAAGCTTAAAATCATTTCTGTCAAAATGGTAAAGGGGTGTTTGGCATAAGCAAGTTTTACCAACAAAAGTCAATAAAATTTGTGCAAAACACTTGAGTCAGCTGAGTTTTTACAAATTAACAAGTTTTAAATAGTTTTTATAGGTTAAATTTTGAAAATGAAAAAGTTATGGCTTATTTTAAAAGGTTCAGCACCAGGACACTTTAAATCTTAAACTAGGATTGCTTATTTCTGAGTTAGGTCCTCTAGGCTTTTGTTTGTGCTTGTTTTGTGTTTATCCATACTCAAAGAGAGTGTTTAGTGCAGCACCAAACCTCAAAGGGAGCCTGCACTATTGGTCTTAGTTTGTGCCAATTGCACCAGCAGTACTAACATCAGTTAGTACTGCTGATCTTTAAGCTTCATTTTAGGCTAGATAAAATAGGAATTAGAAGCTTAGATTTAGGATTGTTTTAGTTTTCATATAGCTTAGGATTAGTCACTGCTTATTTTCCATTTCCAACTTCATTTGCTAGCTTAATTTTTGCTTAAAAAAATAGCTTAAACAGCCAAAAATACAAAAACAGTAGGTAATTAAGTAGTTTCTTAAATTGTTAATTTTAGCTTAAGGTATTTGTTTTTATAGCTTAAATAGATAGTTTATTAGTAGTTGCATAAGTTCTCATAAGCTCTTAGTCTAGAATTGCTTATTGAGCTTTTAAGCTTAATTGGTTTTTGTACTATTTGGCTTAATCTCTGAGTTTGCTTGTTTCATGATCATTTTCAGTAGCTTAAAAGAGTTCCTAGCTCTATTTTCTTTTCTGAATTAGCTTAAGCAAGTTATAAGCTAATTAGAACATCTTTTGTTTTGCAATTTGGACTTATTTTGAGCTTTTTATAGCTTAATTAGTAAAAACAAAGGGAAAGCCCTTGTTTCTGTAATCAGCTTAAAGATAAGCTCTTTAAGAGCTTATTAGTGGATTTCAGCCCTAAGTGTTTTTGTTAAAATTGTTCACCTCAGCTTATTTTATAACTTTGCTTCTTTAAGTTTTTGCTGAAAAACACTTTTTAGTTTCATCTTATTTTTAAGCCTAAAAAGGACTTAGTTTGAAGTCGGGCTTGGTCTCAGGGGTTGGTTTTGCAACTTTAAAGTTTCTCAGTTAGTCCCTCCGTTAGTTAGTTAGTCTTTCTTGTTAGTCCTTTAGGGATTTGCATAGTTAGTCCCTAGTTAGTTAAATAGTTAGTTTAATTAATTTTAATTAGTTTAAATTAGTAATTAGGGTTTAGCTTTTAATTAGTTTAATTAAGGTTTAAATAAAAAGTAAAAATTAGGGCTTTTATTTTTATTAAATTTCTGCATATTTTCTTTATTTAGTTTAATTTTTATAAAATTTTTAGGATTATATTTTTAATTTTTTTATTTACTTTTAAAGTTTTTAATTAGTTTAAATTTTATAAAACTCATATCTTTAAATCTAAATAGCCAAAAATAGTAATTCTTTTTTCTAAAATTTTATTTTTACTTATTTTACTTAGGAAAAATATAATTTCAATTATATTGCTATTTTTTTATAATTTTTAGGATTTAATTAAATTTAGATAGTTTTTAACTCATAATAAATTTAAGAATAAAATATAAAAAAATATTTT